>ONZH01027919.1:600000-890398 GCA_900303285.1 Rhinella marina | reverse complement strand
GCTTGTACACGAAACATCACAGACCAGGGAGATAAGGTGACATCACAGGTCATGTGACCCTCAGTCAACTCTGAGAAACCAGCAGCTTTAGAAACACAAAGTATATGGGAAAGTTGTTATACCTGACAAGTTAGAAACATATAAAGAACAAAAAAATAACTCGGACAACCCCTTTAATGCGTTTTGTTACACTGCTTTTACCGTGTTTTTTCAGGACTTTGATATTGATGGCTTATCATTAGGGTAGATCATCAATATTAGATCAATTGGGGTCTGATTTGGACTTTGGAAAAACAAGCAAATGTCCTAGCTCATGTGGAAGTCTATCCTTATGATCCTCTGTGGAAGTTCTTTTATATTCTTTGTAAAAAAAAAAAATTGTAAAAATTAAGAAAAATGTTTGATTGTGGAACATAAGTAATGTAAGATAATATGTCTTGTTATATATATAAAATATATAATCAGAATGAAAACTGGATTCTGCCAGCACTGTATTGATGTGACATCCTTTCCCTTACCTACCACTATGTTTGCTTTTAGTTCCGGAGCTCACAGATAACATTTACAGAAAGGAGTTCTTATGAACTCCCGATTCAATGTTGTCTGATTAATTATTTTGTTCTGTTGACCAACTCAGCCACCCCCCCCCTTCCCCGTGCCAGCATTCATCCTGCCAGAGAAGTTGAGTTGCCAGTGTGGAAGATAAACTGGTTCCATTGATCTAGGAGCCTACCTGTCTGGAAACAACTAGCGGTGCACAGGTTCATGTGTTTAATTCCCATCATCTACTAGTACTGATGCTCCTCCTCCTACTCCATGTCACTCATTTTACCAGAAATCGAACGCTGAGGTGATTGCAAAAAGACAACAGTATATGTGCACTCATCCAATGTTGCAGAAGCTGAACATGCTCCTGGCCAAGTTGCTAGTGCTACAGTCACTCCTGTTTCCATCTGGTTGACTCTGCACCTTTCAGATTACTGATGGCTTGTGTTGAACCAAGGTGAAGAGTCCCAAGCCATCATTACTTCCTCAAAAAGGCTGTACTAGCCCTGCACACATATGTTGAGCAGAAGTTGGGCCTGTCAGTGTCTGGTAAAATTCACGGCAGTGCCGATGTGTAGAGCTGTAACTATGGTCAAGGACAATATTTGTCATTTATGGCCCACTGAGTAAATGTGATTCCAGTCCAGCCACACCAGCAACTTGGGCAGGTGACAACACTCCACCTTGTCTTCAGCCTCTACTGCAGTTACAATTTGGAATGCTCCTCCAGCATACCACCAATACAGAGCATGGCAGTGTCATGCTGTTTTGCACCTGGTTTGCCTGGACGAACAGTCACACCGGGGAAGAACTGCTCCGCGTCATTCAAGAGGAAATCGAATCCTGGCTGTCTCCTCAACTAGTGAAGATCGGAACCATGTTCACCAATAATGAGAGAAGAACATTGTGTTGGTGATGTGTCAAGGAGGGCTTACCCATGCACCCTGAAGGGCATGCATCTTTAATCTGGTTGTAAAAAGGGTTCCTGAAGTCTTCCACTCAACTGCATCCTGAAAATGGTCAGAAAACTGTACATGCACTTCAGCCACTCTTGCACTGCAAAACACACCCTCCTTGAGCTGCCGAATAGCTTTCCCCAACATCGACATCAACATTTCCACCTGTGGGAACACCACCCTCCACATGTTGGACAAACTGTGTGAGCAGAGGAAGGCCAAAAAACGATTTCTTGATGATGCAGGCGGACAGCAGCATGTCACTGTGTAACTTTAATGTTAGCAAGTGGCAGCTCATGTGTGACACCTGCTGCTTGCTCAGGACCTTTGAGGAGGCCATTGAATTTTTCAGTTGCCAGGAGTACGGAATGAATGATGTCATTCCACTCCTTCACATCCTGGAGCAAATGCTGATAAATCTGGCTGGCCAGGCAACAGGAGACATAGCGCCTACATCTCATGGTCACGCTCAAGCAAAATATACAGAAGTGGGTGATTTATCTGCACACAAGTGATAGGAGTAGGAGGAGCTGGAGGGCAATGAAGAAGGCCCGGCAGATGACCCTGACACACTGTGGCAGTGTGCAGTGGAGATGGAGGCAGAGAGTCCCTCTGACTCCTTTGCGCAAATGGCCAGATGCACGCTGAGTTGCTTACATAGTGACAGCCGTATTATGACCATATGGCAGGGGGATGACTGTTGACTCTCCACCATGTTAGACCCTCGCTAGCAGTCCAAAATTGGGCCTTTTTTTCCACCTGCTGAGAGGGAGGATAAAATCAACCACTATTGAGACATTCCTATGTAGTCAGTTGGCCGCTACCTATATGTTCGCCATCGCTCATCCTCACAAAGGTCTCAGCCCAGGGGGGCCCTCTACGCTCACTGTCATGACTGCTGGAGGGGGTGCAGGAGCAGTTTCAGCTCCATCAGCAGCAGTTTAAGTTTGAGCACTTTTCTTCAACCGTCTACTGAAGAAACCACCCAGCAGCAGCAGGACATAGAGCAGAACATGAACAGGCAGGTGGTGGCATACTTGGACTGCACACCCTGCCACCCCAGATCCAAGATACCTTGGACTACTGGGCAGCCAAACTTGATTTATGGCTGCAACTTGCTGAGTTTTCCCTGGACAAGCTTTCCTGTACGACCAGTAGTGTGGCATCACACAGCAGGTGTTTAGTGTCACGGAGGCATAGTTACCCCAAAGAGAACTCGCCTTTCCTCACAAAATGTTGATAGACTAACCTTTGTAAAGATGAATCAGGCATGGATCAGCCAAGATTTCCAGATGCCAGTGCCTTATGCATCAGACTAGAACATTCTGGGTGCTACACCAAAACTTTGTGAACAAAGACCCATTTCTTCTGCCACTATTCAGATGCCTTCACCTGCCATATGCCACACACCTGGTTCCTCTGCTGCCATCTTCTCCTACTGTCACCCACTATCTTGTGCTGTTACTGCCACTGCTGTTGTCCCACTCTGTGACTGGGCCACTGTGTTAACTCCTCATGTGGTTGCCACCCTCACCACTCTGTGATGGGGCCACTATGTTGAGTCCTCATGCGGTTGCCACCCTCCCCACTCATGTGGTTGCCACTAGTGTCCCTGTTTGGCCTTGTTGACATCACCATTTATTTTACCCTTCTGATCTGTCAGAAGGATGGAAAAATTAAAAACACAACGGATCTTTTCTTTTGAGCATCGATAAGGCCTCTATCAAACAGTTCGTAGCCAAAAACAGGAATGGGTACAAAACACAGAAGACATGCAAATATTCCAATCACGTGTCATCTCTGTTTTGGATCCACTCCTAGTTTGTTTGTTTTTTGCCTTAGCAATAATGATGGATTACTGACCAAATGCTGACTGTGTGAAGGCGGATGCTCAAAAGACAGGATCTGTTTTTTTAGGGTTGTTCTTGTGACAGATCAGAAGAAGGGAAAATAAACAGTGACATCAACACAAACTTACTGCTGACACCCTCTCCACTTGTAATGGGGCCACTACTTGTATCAGTGTGTAACAGAACAAGTTCTGTAGAAATCTATGTGAAATCAGCTGACAGGGTAAAAGGAAAGCACTCTTTTACTCTATAGTAGAATCTTGGGCCACTGCACGGTTAAGTCCTTTATACCCGACGTTAACATTGACCTGTACGGCTGAGTTCACACTTCAGTTATTTGGTTAGTTTTGGCCCCATAACTGACCAAATAAGTGAAGTGTGAACTGATTGTAAGAGTGACGCCTGTCATTCTGACGCACAGTAACTATTTAATTACCACAGTGGACTAGCTATGCATTTTTCTGCGATGCACAGTAATATACAATGATATACAGGCTTCCTGCAGCCGAAAAATAGATGATTTTTAACACACATTGTGACAAATTTATTCGGATCAAATTGAATTTTTTAGAAAAATTTTGGCAAAGCGTCCGAATCGAACTTTTTAATACTTCGCTCATATCTAGTCCTGACCATGTAGACCCACTATACTTTCCATTATTCAGCTGCATGATAGAGCTTGATGCATCCTCCCCCATCATGCTCATCAAGTTTTGATGTAATGTGTGTTGAGACCTTTTTGTTAAAGGTGTTGTCTTATCTCAGACAATGGGGCATATTGCTAGGCCACCACTCCCATTCACCTCTATGGGTCCAACGGAAATAGCCAAGCCATTCTCGATATAGGTGCATTGGTGGAACACTTGGGATTGAAACACTTTACTGGTTGTCCTTTCCTAGATGAATTTTGGTAGGTTCACCACTGCATATCGAGAACACCCCCAGATTACCTGCTGTATTACAATGCTTTCCTCAAAGTAAGTAATCCGTATTGCAGTTTTATTTGTTTAATTCAGTATATAACAGATTGTGTCATGTTTATAATCTGACTTTCTTGAGTGAGACAATTATAATTACTTTTGTCTATGTCATAAATAATTGTAGTATGTAAATGTATTAATTGTATTTTAATCAGCCGCTACATTCAACTTTTCTACAGCATAATATTATGCTGGAATTGTTTATATTAGTTCATGGATATGGTTCCTAAATAGGCCATGTTTCCATTCTGGATAGTCTCTCTCTCTCTCTCTCTGTTTAATATATGGTGAAGTTAACTAGTAATAACTAGAAGGGCATGTGAGATACTGGCAAGAGATGTAAGGATGAGGGAATCCTTAAAAATAATAACTTTTCATCACAGAGCAGCTGCTGCATAGATGTGAAGAGTTCCGGGAAAGCGACACGCCTAGAGAGATTTTTTTTACACTATTTAGAAATAATGATCACAGTACTGGTGACCTAGAACTACATTTCTATCTGGGAAACAATGTATTCAAATTTTTCTTTAAGATATTTCCTGTTAAAATATATTTCTCTCCAAGTCCTAAACAAATAGAGTATGTAAAATGTATGCACATGGTAAGGTTTTGTTTTTTTTTTAATTTAAAGAGATCTTTCTCCATATAATACCCCCATTCTTACTTTATTGCTGGATAGGAGAAACAATGCTGAATCAGAATCTGTCATTTTTATTTTTGTAGCCACTTGCATTCCCCTGCAGAATAAGCCTACCAATGGTCCATATGCTGATTGATAATCATAGTATGTGACTAGACAGTGTACAATGTGCTGGCTCTGAAGAGGGGGTAACTGCAACTACAGCACAAGGTCTCTGGCAGGGATTCCCTGGCAATCCATTTACATAACTCCATGTCTCCAAACCACCAGGGACTGTCTGTTTTGGATTAACATAGTAACATAGTTTATAAGGCCGAAAAAAGACATCTGTCCATCCAGGTCGGCCTGTTTTCCTACAAGTTGATCCAGAGGAAGGCAAAAAAACCCTGGTGAGGTAGAAGCCAATTTTCCCCACTTTAGGGTAAAAAATTCCTTCCCGACTCCAATCAGGCAATCAGAATTACTCCCTGGATCATGACCCATCTCTAGTAACTATAACCTGTAATATTATTACCCTCCAGAAATACATCCAGGCCCCTCTTGAACTCTTTTAGTGAACTTACCATCACCACCTCCTCAGGCAGAGAGTTCCATAGTCTTACTGCTCTTACCGTAAAGAATCCTCTTCTATGTTTGTGTACAAACCTTCTTTGCTCCAGACGCAGAGCATGTCCCCTCGTCACAGTCACAGTCCTGGGGATAAATAGATCATGGGAGAGATCTCTGTACTGACCTCTGATATATTTATACATAGTTATTAGATCTCCCCTCAGTCGTCTTTTTTTCTAAAGTGAATAACCCTAATTTTGATAATCTTTCTGGGTACTGTAGTCCACCCATTCCAGTTATTACTTTAGTTGCCCTCCTCTGAACCCTCTCCAGCTCTGTTATGTCTGCCTTGTTCACAGGAGCCCAGAACTGTACACAGTACTCCATGTGTGGTCTGACTAGTGATTTGTAAAGTGGCAGGACTATGTTCTCATCACGGGCATCTATGCCCCTTTTGATGCAACCCATTTTCTTATTGGCCTTGGCAGCAGCTGTCTGACACTGGTTTCTATAGCTTAGTTTGCTGTTCACTAAAATTCCTAGGTCCTTTTCCATGTAAAACCCAATGTTTTACCATTCAGTATGTACTGGTGACTTGCATTATTCCTTCCCATATGCATAACCTTACATTTGTCAGTGTTAAACTTCATCTGCCACTTCTCTGCCCAAGCCTCCATCTATCCAGATCTATCTGTAGCAGTATACTGTCCTCTTCTGTGTTAATTACTTTACACAGTTTAGTGTCATCTAATATATCATCTAATATATCTAGTATATCATCAAAAATTGATATTTTACTGTGCAAGCCTTCTACAAGATCATTAATAAATATATTGAAGAGAACAGGGCCCAATACTGACCCCTGTGGTACCCCACTAATGACCCAATCTGAGTGTGTACCGTTAATAACCACCCTCTGTTTTCTATCACTGAGCCAGTTACTTACCCACATACAGACGGAGTGTGAAGCAGGAGGTGCTGTGAAGTCACATGGTGGTGACAGTTTAAGGGGTTGCTACTTGAAGCACTGTTCCCAGTGCACACTCGCTGAGAGAGGGGGAGGATGCATCAAACTGCATGCTGCAGCTGAATAACGGAAAGTATGGCGGGTCTCCATGGTCTCGACAACTAATGTCCAGAGACTCGGACTGGCCCACAGGGGTACAGGGGAATTCCCCGGTCTGCCCCTGAGCAAGGTGGGCCCATGGTCTCCCACCCCCTGCACAAGTGGCACATAACACAGTAGACTTACAGCACTACATGCATATATTCAGTGTACAGCACCTCAACCAGCCTATGTTCATGTATAAAAAAAAGCTAGATTTAGCATATACACACAAACACCTGAGTCCACAGAATATGGTTAAAAAATAACAACTTTAATAATTCAATCAACACAAATATAAATATGGTTAAATTATAAGATGATATACATCACCATGAAAAAGTGCTGGTAACTCCTGGGAGGTATAGCAACAACATATATCATATGGAGGGTAAATCAACAAATCTGTATAGAGGCAGACCAGCTATACAAGTACAATTGTAGCAGGATGCCAGTTAATAATCAAACTACATGGCCATCAGTAGGCAATGTAGCGTAAAAATAGATGAAACCCCCCACAGATAAATTACACATAACATACCTCTATGTAAAGGCAAACACCAGGAGAACCGTACAACCCTGACGTATGTTTCAGCAGGACCTTTCTCTATTGGCGCCCCAAGCGGTTGTCTGGTTCTCCTGGTGTTTGCCTTCACATAGGTATGTTATGTATAATTTATCGGGAGGGGGGGGGGATGTATCTATTTTTATGCTACATGTGCCTTACTGATGGCCATGTGTTTGATTTAACTGGCATCCTGCTACAATTGTATAGCTGGGATGCCTCTATTACAGATTTGTGATTACCCCCCATATGATATATGTTGCTGTTATACCTACCAGGAGTTACCAGCACTTTTCATGTGATGTATATCCTCTCTATTTTTAACCATATTTATATTGTTTGTTTATAAATTAATAAAGTTGTCTATTTTTAGCCATATTCTGTGACTCAGGTGTTTTGTGTATATGCTAAATCAAGTTTTTCTGAGGTTTGGCTGTTGTGAGGGGAATATTGATTTGGTAACCTGTTTTTCTAATTAAGGTCTAAGGAGACCCTGATCAGCTCGGCCTGTTTGTCATGCTCCCACAGGGGGCTGTTTTCCCCTGTAACTGGGGCTTCCTGAAAAATGCACAACATATCCGTCACCAGTCGTTAACAACAGTAATGGTATCAAAACTATTTAAAAGAGCATAATTATTAAAATAATGTATGTGATGTTACATATATTATTTTAATCTATAAATGTCATATATAATGATAAAAGGCAAGGGATTGCTAATGTTTCCATACATAATCTGTCCCTCTTTCCCTTACCCAATATGGGGAGATGGACTCTATTATCCGCTCCAGGCATCAGAGTAAACCAAAAAGAGATATCAACACAATAGAGGTCATTGAGTTATTGTGTATATTTAAAGTTTTGAAAGTTTATGGAAAGTGCAAGTTTATGATAACATCTTTCTACATACATGACAAATCTGTCTGCTTATAGAAGCCACTCATTTTTACACCCTTTCCCGAGCAGTGCCATGCATGTACGGTGCTGCGAGAAATGAGACCGCACTGGAGGGTCCGGCCAGGGATCGGGATGTGTCCCCTTTATGTATCAGATCGCTGTGGCAGCAAGTGACAACGTGCAAATGCTGGCCTCAGCCCCCGGAAACCTTTCTAGTACTTCTGGGTCCCCTGCTGCTGCTGGATTCTGATAGCGATGTGCCTGTGTGGTACAAGCAGGCTTCAATGCTGTAATGATGCAAGGTGTATTGTACAGTTTGAAGGGGAGTTCAGACTCCCAAAGTTGAAGTCCATACTGGGACAAGTAAAAAAAAAAGTGGGGGAAAAAATGTTTTGTATGAATAAAAAATAAACGTTTCAGTAAAAAAACAAAACAAAACATAAGCAAACCATTTCGATTAAAAAAAAAATAGGCAATATTAGGTGTGTAACATCTGGCTCTATAAAAATATGATCTACCCTGTCAGGTGAACGCCATATAAAAAGGTATCAAAATAGATATTTTTTGGTTACTTCCCTTACAAACAGAATAATATAAAGTGGTCAAAAAGTCATATCTACCCCAAAATAGTACGATGAAAACATCAACTCATCCTGCAAAAAAAAAAAAAGTCCCCCACAAGGCAATTGGGCAGAAAAAATGGTGACAAAAACATAAATAAAAAAAAAGTTAGACATGTTTGGTATCACTGCATCCGTAACGACTGAACTCTATAAAAAAATCACATGAAATAAGCTGATGAGGTAAACACCGGTAAAAAAAAAACTGCCGAAGCAGCCATATTTTGGTCACCTTGCCTCACAAAAAGCGTCATATTGAGTGATCAAAAGTAATATTTACCCAAAAATGGTACCAATGAAACCATTATCTTATCTTGGATAAAACAAGGCCTCACACAATACCTTCCCGCAGAGAAATTAATTTTGATTCATTTTGATTTCTTATGGGATTAATACCCCCTTGTTTTTCCTTTTCTCGTTTGTTTGTACAGGGGTGACATGTAAAGACTAGCACTCCCCTGGCTAGTGTCTGATATAGTAACTCTTTTATTATCTGACACGAGACTGCCCCTTGTCCCCTGATGATTCTGGGGCACAAAATATTTTGATTAAACGCGTTGAACATTTTCTTGAAACGATTTCCTTTTTTTTTCCGTCCTGGGAGCATATTTTATGGTAGGCTAGGGGGCTGTCTAGGGCCTCCAGATTAGGGAAAGGTTCCTGCTGGGCCGCTCTTTTCAGGGCGATGACTCCATATTAGGCCCCATTCACACGACGCGTGTGATTGGGGCTGTATCTATTCCGCAATATTGCGGAATAGTTGCGGGCGCATTCACCTCTATGTAGCGGGGAGGAGCTAGCTCCGTGCGGCAGCTCCGATGAAGCATGTCCCTATACTTGTCCGCACGCACGGACAGTATAGGCATTTTGAAATGGGACCGCCCGGCGTGTGTTCTGAGCGTGCGGAAACGTGACCCGGACAATAATACGGCCGTCGAATGGGGGCCTTAGAAGGTCATCAGGGTATATTCAGCCTTGTTAGGGCACATTAGGGTCAGTTATTTGGCCTTAGCCCCATCAAACCTCTTTGCTAGGTGTGAAACCTTATGAGCAATTCTTGAAAGGTTACAGAATCGAGGCAACTGAACAACAACTTCAGTTTACCATTTCTTCTACCGTGACAGATCAAGTATTGGTAAGACCCATCCATTTTATACCGGTGTTCTTTTATCCTGATTGGGATGTTTGATTTGTGTTTGGTGTTTTTCTTTGTATTGGGGGCACTTGGTTAGGAAGCGTATATATAATATATATATATATTATATATATATATTATATATTCACTTCCTTTTATTGTTTTCTGTATTAGAACTTAAGTTTTAATAAAACTACTGCTCTTCTTCTAAACATATTGCTGCTCACTACAAACCCACTTGAAATATTCCTTGGAGGTGTATTTTTAAAAATGGGGTCACTCTTGTGAGGTTCCAGTGTAGGGAATCACAGCGTGTCTTCAAATGCAACATGGACACTTGAAAAAATACTCTCATAAACTCTGCTCTCCAAAATCCATATTGCGCTCTTCCATTCTGAATCCTGCCATATCTCCATACAGCAGTTTACCACCACATATGGGGTGCTTCTGTAAACTGCAGAATAAATATTGAGTCTTGTTTGGCTGTTAAGCCTTGCTGTGTTATGGTAAAAATGGATTAAAATGAAAAATGTTCCAAAAAAAGTACAATTTTGAAATTTCCCATCTATTTTGATTTAATTCCTGTGGAACACCTAAAGGATTAACAAGGTTTGTTAATTTAGTTTACACAACTCGAGGGGTCTAGTTTCTAAAATTTATGGGTGGTTTCTATTAAGCCCCAGAAAGGGACTTCATGCATTAATTGGTCATTTAAAAAGTGGGTTTTTTACATTTTCTTACATTTTTAAAAATGGTATCTAAAAATCTATGCCATATTAAAAAAAAAAAATGTTTACAAAATAATGCCAACATAGAGAAGAGATGGGGAATGTTAGGTGATAAGTATTTTATGAGGTATGTGTCTTAAAATCAAAGAAATACAAATTTAGAAAATTGTGAATTTTCCAAATTTATGGTAAACTTTACTTTTTTTATATAAATATAGGTTGAATATATGGACTCAAATTTACCACAGTCATAAAGTACAATATGTGATATGTGACAAGAAAATAGTCTTAGAACAGCTTGGATAAGTAAAAGCGTTCCAACGCAAGACTTGCAAAAAAAAATGACCTGGGCAGGAACATGAAAACTGGCCTGAGGCTGAAGGGGTTAATCAATAAACTAATTGTTTACCATTGGCTTGGACAGGAACACATTTTCAAGTAGTACAGTTTTTCCAGGAAATGCCTTTGATGAAGCATAAATAAGAGCAGGTTAGTTAAGGCTAGGTTCACATCTGCAACGCTGTTCTGTTGGTCTCTTCAGTATAGGAACACAATAATTGCAGTGCCAGCTCTTGTATAAGCCAGACAACGATGCCACCTTCTGGATCCCATTGACTATAATAGGATATGGCTGGTTTCCATTGTGGATTGCAGCATTTTACCTGACAAAATACTGCTGAATGGAGCTGTTTTTGGGAAGTATTTTTGCTATAATCTGTGATGGATTCTCCTACTGGGACCTCTGCCGCAGATGTGAACCTATCCTAAGAATATGTTCAGATGGGGTGGATTTGTAGATGATTTAGTAACATTACAATGCTAATGATTGGCTTTTGCGTAATCCCAATCATACATAGTGAAAAAATCTGTGCAGAAGGCATGCCCTATATCTTGTGGATTTTACCTGGAGATTAGTGGCAAAATTAAAGGGGTTGTGTCGTGTCCTCAGGATAGCTCATCAATATCTCCTGGCTCCGAGACCCAACATTCCCGCTGATCAACTGTTTCAAGAGGAGAAGGCATTAAGCAAGTCTACAAGGTGGCCCACGAAAAAGTAGCCCGCCTCCTGCGATAGTATGACAAGATGAAGGAGCATGGGGATTGTTTTTTTTATTACTGTAGAATCTGCTGAGTTTTGGGTTGCTAATTAATACAGTGCCCATCCCTGGAACAACTCCTAGATACTGTCTTCGCCAATCAGCAAAGCCCATTATAGTTTGTAGACATTCTTGTAGAGGATAATAGTTTCCTGTCGGTGGCATCCTTGAGTGCAGAGTAGTCCTTTCTCTAAAGGTCAAACAGACTTGCAGAACAGGTCTCCACAGGCTGTGGTTCCCCCAGGTCTGGAAGCATCTTACTGTAAATCATGTGTTCACAGGTGTGCTCCTCAGGAGGCAAGGCCCTGTATTGTTTCCCAGGCATGGTGATTCCTGATTTCCTAGATAAAACAGCAGTAGTGCCTATTGTCTGCTGAGAATTTATGGCCCAATTCCATCCCGCTGTAAAGGCCTGAAATCAGTCAACAATAAAATGTTGGGCTTACCCACAAGTCACAAAAGATGCTGAAAATGGTCCCTGTTTACAGCTATGCATCTTTGGGCACGTCTGATTATGTTGGCTGATACTGCTTGCTGTAGATAGTGTTTGTGATGTTTTCCATGAGTTCATCCAGGGGATGTGGATTGTTGATGTACATTCTATGTTTTATATTTCCCCATAGATAAAAATCGCATGTGGACAAGTCTGGGGAACGTGGTGGCCATAACCTCTTGCTCACAGTTCGCTCCTCTGTAAACAGTTCATGAACCCACACCAGTGAGTTCAGTGAGGTGTGGCACTTTGCCCCATTATGTTGGAAAAAGCAGGACTTTTTTTCTTCTGGTGTTAGTTGGTTGTAAAACTGTTCAAAGATGTTGCGGTATTCACAGTTGATATGAAGAAAATTAAGCCCCACGATTCATGTTCCTGACATTGATCGTGAAGTGGTGTTTTGTGAGTCAAATGTGGATTTTCATCAAACCAGTACACTGTATTCTGGGAATTTCCGTGACCTGATAAATTAAACCAAGCTTCGTCCTTCATAAAGTACAGCAGTGGGTCCAAATGTCAGCAATCATAGTCAGCAAACAAGTCAAAGTAATTTAGGTGTTTAGCTTTGTCAGACTTTTTCAGGTCCTGCACACACGTTTTTCAGTATGGCTTCAGGTTCAGAGATTTCAGCTGATGCGTGGTTCGCGATAAACCAACTTGCTGAGACAGTCTTTGAGTTGATTTTGGGGGGCTACTTGCAATCTGCTCCTGAATTTCATGCTTGAACGATGGAGGCCTCAGTTTCTTCATGTTTGCAACAGAGCCAGTTTGATGCCATTTCTGAACCAGGCTCTAAATACAAAGTTTAGTTGGTGGTTTTATACCTGGGTACTTGTCAGCAAAGGTCTCTTGTGTTTCCTTAATTGATGCTCTCTCACAGTAGTTATGCCCAGATATGTGCCCCTTTCACAGTATTATGCCCCGATATCTGCCCCCTCACAGTAGTTATGTTGGGGTGAAGATTCAGTTAGATTAGAAACTCGTCGGTCACTCGCTCCAAATCATTCAAGCATGTGCTAGCATACTAAGAAAGAGTCTGACACGCAGTTCAGTTTCGATCTCAGCTCATGCTCAGTGGCAGCACGGCAAGAAGTTCTGCGCTTTATTCACAGCGTAGGCACTTATGTACAGGAAAGGAAGGCACGGTTAGTGGGCAGGCATTAAGCATATATGTCTTGCATCAGGTAGAGCTGGCATTCTCTGATTGGTTCTTTAAGTACATGATTCTTCCCTGTCCCAAGCCCATGCAGGCTGTGTAATCGGGGCATGTCCCAACACTCGCTCAGGTTTAGTTTCTGGTGAATTGAAACTTGGTTTCTTACAAGTCACATGGCACAGATTACATCAGCTTCTAGGTGTGGTCTCGGATACAGACGCAATCTTTGAGTACATGTCTACGTTTTCATTGTAGCAACATGGAGTATAAAGGAAAATATAATTTATATATATATTATAAAAAGGTATAAAATTATACACACATTCCTTTGTGACACACTGCACCGCAGCATCTTGGACACAATACCAGGATATAGACATTCTACACAGCTGCATAAGCATTTACAAAGCTGATATATATATATATATATATATATATATATATATATATGTATAGCATTAAATACATGTATGACATAACACTGTAAGGGGAAAATTCAGTATTTCTACCGGTCTACCTTCACAGTCCCCCCTAAAGACTGAATTTTTCCCTAATCTTTGATTTTCTAATTGTCAAGAGTGTCTAGACAGACATGGGGGAAAATGTAGTCTTCACCAAGGCTGAAACCCAACAGGCACCCCCCTGTGTACTTGGGCTTATCCTAATCATTTGACAGAAACCTATTTGTGGACCATTGGATTTCTAAAAAAAAACAAAAACTGTGTGTTGGACTAGCAAGAAGTGTCTCTCCGTGGTCGTTTCCTCTTCGATCTTCTTGGATCATAACAAAAGTCTCTGGTGTAAAGTCAATTGTCCATCACTAGATGCTTGTTATTATAAAGTTCAATCTATGACCCCTCCTTATATATGTGAAGGGGTTGCAGGTGTAGGTGTCAGTGTAGATGTTAGAGCCTCTTATCAGTGGGTGATAAACAGTCTGTTACCTTGACTGTGGGAGGAGCTTTGACACAAGGACCTCCCACCCTCACTGGTCTGCATCAGCTCTGCTGGTTAGGCACACAGATTACCGTTAAGTTCCATCCCTGGACAGCCGTAGTACGAACAGCAAGGCCTTGTTCAGCATGGCAGACCCGTGGTCGAAGTTGTTTCTTGTTGGGTGACGGGTTACTGACAACTGTGTCTTACCACACCTTGTAGACTGGACGTAGCAGCTCCTGGACTTTCCCCGAGGTTGTTAGTCCCAGCTCTTTTTAGCTGCACACAGGAAAGATGCACCGGAACAGTTCCACACAATCAAAAAGTCAACTCAAAAAACTCAGTTCATGTTAGAATAAGCCGTTGCTGAGGTGGTTTCCTCTCCATCATTGATCAAATAAACAAATGTCCTTAGAACCTTTGTCGGTCCAACACTATATGTAAATAACACTTACCAATGGGACCAAAGAGGTCTTCTGTCAAATCAAAATGGACTTTTGTGAGACTCTAAATCTGGTCTGATTAAAGGATACTTCAAAACAAACTCTCATGATTTTTTTTTTTTAACAAATAATCCTGCATATTTCAATACATTAATCAATACCAATACCCGGGTATCTTGTGTAATGTAAACCTTTTGAACCAAATAAAACACAATACCATTAATATTTTATTAACAACCAACCTTCTTGAGATACCTAACGATGTTTGATGTTTACTAAATGTGTGATATTGTGTATTCTGCACATTTTGTAGCAGTACCCAACTTTTCTGGATATGGACATGATAGGACTTTTTTTTTTTTTTCCTTTGAATGAACAGAGTACTCGTAACTAGGAGATGTGCACATGGGCTGTCTTTGTATCTGTGACGTCAGCATTGTCCTCCTCCCTCCCCCTTAGTCCACCCCTTTCAGTCGCACTCTTTGAGTCAGTCTTGTCTTGGTTGTCCATGAGGTCAGATCTCTGATGTTAGTACATTAGACATACAACAAGTCGACAAAAAGCAAACATAGAAACAAACAGATCTGACAATACAGACACAAAACATGAAGGGCCCATAAACGTTTCATTGCCTTGTTTTCAAAAATAAAATGTAAAGTTTGGTCAAAATATTTGGTACCAAGGAAAAATAAAAATCCCCAATGCGCATATAAAGAAAAACAAATGTAGTACATCATACACATTCCTTCATTTTCTCTGCTGCATCCACGCACAGTCCACACACAAGTACAACTTCAAGCTACATTCATTCACATTCCACTGAATGAGTCAACTCTCAGAGACATAGCTTTCCTGGATACGGATACACACAGAAAACCATCCTGTACGGAGGGGGTAGAAAGAAACATTAAGTGAATCAATTGCTGGCACGTAATACCATTGTCTTCGGTTGTTCACTCCTACAACACATTGTTAAACTATTGTCTCGACTCTTGGACATTTACAAGCTGCTAGAAAGAGAAAGACAAAAGTTATTAATTTATAAAATCTCTGATTTCTAATTAAACAATATTAATTAATTACAGGTATATGTATATCCTTCATTTACTAAGTCGAGTACTCGTTGTGCTTCTACTTGCATCTATGTGCATTGTTTCCCACTTGTAGCCGTGTCATGGAGAATACCAGTAACTAAGATGGCCGCTGGGCGGGGACTGATGTTCCCTCAGTTAAGATGGCTACCTGGAAAGGAAGTTGCAGGAGTTAAGATGGCCACCGGAGTGGGAATGGGATTAGTTAAGATGGCTGCTGGAACGGAAATTGGGACGTGTAGGACGTGCCATCTTGTGTGATAACTGAATACAAGGAGGTGAGCCGTGGGCGTGGTTTTGGCACTGACGTACTTTACAGGTCCACCCCTCTGAAGAGGGAGATTAAGGGGGCCAGGGGGGACTGTGATATGCAGGGGGATGTGTCTGTGTCGGAAGCGCGGCAGGGTCCACCTGCGCCATCTTAGGGGCTGTGCTGACAGCATGTAAAAGTAATCATTTGTCTTTTCATTATACACTTCTGCCCAGACTAAATCCTTATATTTAATAATTTACCGTTGATGCTCGCATTGGTTTTCATAACATCTAGAATATAATGTTGTAAATTCAAGGCCAAATGTCCAGTGTTCACTCCTTTTTGGCCTAATGCCAGCGCAAACACTTCCCTGTGAGTGCTCAACTTAACCCCTTAATTTGGCCTCATCATCACATCAGTAGAGCAGATATCGCTCACAGTAAACTTGGCTGTGTGACCTTCATCTACTAGTCGGTTCTCTGGTAACATACAAGGTCAGATTTCTGATTCACACAGACATAACAAGTGGATTGTCATAGTCATAAATTCCAAAGGGGAGGGGGGACTGTAACTAAAACTGAAGAAGAAGATCTTTTTTTTTTCCTTTTTCTCCCATTGTCTCACTTTAGGAGCCAAATCCGCCATTTTGCAATGGAAATATTTTTCTCCATATACTCGGCTGAAGCCTTCCAGTGGTTGGCAGCTCAGCAAGTTTGTACAACTTCGAAGCCTCCTTCACGTATCTCCTGCCTTCTCTGACTCGAACTAAGTCCACTGCCGTCTGTGCACCGTCTGGCAGGGTATGTTTTCTTTTAAACAGTCGCAACATGTTTATGACCTGGTGATATTACTTATTGCGTGGCCACTCGCCAGATATGTGACCCCACAACCACCTCTTGAATCCACCAATACCAGGTTACAGGATTTCAAGAGTCAGGTTCCCAACCACAGGTTGCAGTCACTGGGTAATATCTATCATCACGACACTCACATAAATATTGATGCCCGCTCTGTTTCACTCCACTAGACTAGCGGCCTGCGTCCAGTTCGTGGTAACGCCTGCTCTGTTTACTTTCTCGTACTAGCAGCTTGCGTCTAGGTCGGATGTTGCGACTGTTTTATGTGAATTTGCCCAATTTCAGTAGTTCGAGTCAGATTTAAGCAGTCAATCAATAATGTCCGTTCCTTGTCCGCTCACATAAGAGGGAAAACCACGAGTGACCGAGTAGTCAGTGATAAGCCGTGAAAACAGGTTCGTGACCAGGCACTGTAACCACACCGTTGTATCACTATCAACGTAGACACCGATCCATATAGACTTTCCTATCCAGACAACTGTACACTGACAGCCAACAGCAAATGACACATATATGTATGCGTACACTTACCGTGACTTTGAAGAGGTTGATCAGGCCTCGGGTCAGTGGGCAGATGGCCGACGTCGGAGGTCCGGTCTGGATCGGTGGTCCTCGATGGTCAGGTTGCCTGGCCCCACGTTGGAGCGCCAAATGTTGGGGTGAAGATTCAGTTAGATTAGAAACTCGTCGGTCACTCGCTCCAAATCATTCAAGCATGTGCTAGCATACTAAGAAAGAGTCTGACACGCAGTTCAGTTTCGATCTCAGCTCATGCTCATTGGCAGCACGGCAAGAAGTTCTGTGCTTTATTCACAGCGTAGGCACTTATGTACAGGAAAGGAAGGCACGGTTAGTGGGCAGGCATTAAGCATATATGTCTTGCATCCGGTAGAGCTGGCATTCTCTGATTGGTTCTTTAAGTACATGATTCTTCCCTGTCCCAAGCCCATGCAGGCTGTGTAATCGGGGCATGTCCCAACACTCGCTCAGGTTTCGTTTCTGGTGAATTGAAACTTGGTTTCTTACAAGTCACATGGCACAGATTACATCAGCTTCTAGGTGTGGTCTCGGATACAGACGCCATCTTAGAGTACATGTCTACGTTTTCATTGTAGCAACATGGAGTATAAAGGAAAATATAATTTATATATATATTATAAAAAGGTATAAAATTATACACACATTCCTTTGTGACACACTGCACCGCAGCATCTTGGACACAATACCAGGATATAGACATTCTACACAGCTGCATAAGCATTTACAAAGCTGAGATATATATATATATATATATATATATATATATATATATATATATATATATAGCATTAAATACATGTATGACATAACACTGTAAGGGGAAAATTCAGTATTTCTACCGGTCTACCTTCACAGTTATGCCCACATATGTGCCCCTCACAGTAGTTTTGCCCAGATATGTGCCCCTCTCAGTAGTTACTGTATGCCCTGATATGTGCCTCCTCACAGAGGGAGGAATGATGAAGCAGGTATTGGATGGCTCTCTGCGTCATCATTACAGGCAACTGTCTCCACGTCCTATGGAAGCAGTGACAGCTGCCTGAGAGCAGGTTATAACTCCCCTGTTCCGGGACGATGGGACAGCCACTGAAATCCGGGACTGTCCCGCCGACTCCAGGACGGTTGGGAAGTATGATGTAGCAATCATTATCTTGATTCTTAATGAGTAAAGTAAACAATGGCAAGAAACTTTTTCAATGGCTTTTGTGACGTGATATCACAATTACGTTTAGAACTGCTCCCTCTGTATATATTTTTGTGCATATATACCAAATGGACAGCAAAATGTCCTGAAAGTTGTAAAGTTTTGCAACCTATCAAAGCAACAATTATCTTTTCAGCAATTTTTGATACAGTAGTTCTTCTGTGGGATTGGCCCAGATGGGCTACTCTTCACTGCCTATGTGCATCAATGAGCTTTGGGTGCTGGTAACACTGTAACTATTTTCTGGCTTCTAACACAAAAACTTCAAAAATGTAATAAACTTCTTACACTAGTCCTACAAAAGTCACAATTTTTGTGCAAGCCACATTTTGCATAAAAACATTAGCCTTTTTTTGTGATTTTTCTGCCATTCTTGCTACTTTAAAAAATGGTATGGGATTTAGCAGAAGTGGGACCTAACACAATGGCCCTGATTTATCACACCTTCACTCCAGAATTCTGTCTTCAAAAAGTCGCACGATAGGGCTTTTGCGACTTTTTTGCGCATTTTTTTGTGACTTTTTGCATGTGTACATAACTCACTCCAGTTTGTAATATGGGTGGAAAAGTGGGTGTGGTTAGCCATGTTAATGAGTTTCACTCCAGATTTATCATTGAGACTTTTTTAAAAAAAGTCGCAAAATAGTCGCAATCTCACTCCAGGAGGAGGGCGGAGTAGGAAAAGTGGAGTAGCTTCTCCAGACAGAAGTGTTAGGTTTAAGGACAAGCCACATTTATCAAACAACCTGTGACGTTTGATAAAAGTGGCAGAAAGTACTCCAACACAGACTGAAGCAAAACTGACTTCAAATATTTTCCTAATGATAAATTCCCCCCAATGACTATAATTTATGCCAGAAACTGGTGTCGATATTCTTTTCTGGTGATGGACTACCAGGAGAGGCATCTTCTGTACCTCATAAATTTGGCACATCTTACCCAGAGCACTTCTGATGATGTGGTATCACTCTCACATTTAGAATTGGTCCATCTATATTTTAAAAAAGGGTGTAGAACAATGAAACGTTATTGGTTACTATTAGTAGCAAGGACACATTTTCTCTAGGACAATTTTAATGCCTAAAAAAATATCTTCATTAATATTTTTTCTGCAAGAAGGTAAGTGGACTGTATGGGAAAGCTTGAATCTTCTGCCTTCTTTTCTGTACTGTAATGCCAAAATGTAAACGTGGGCCGGAAAGTCAGAGTAAGCTGGAAAGCTTTATACATATCAGTTTTATTTGTGTCCAACATCTGGAATAGATATAGTATACCGCATAAATATCCTGACCATTGGTAGTGTTCTTTCTCTAATGCAATAACTGTGTGAGGCCGCAATATCTCTTATGTTAGGTATTATTTCAGTAATATAACACTTGATCATTCATGTACAGTACACCAAATGTCATCTAGAAAAAAAAGTTATTGTATTTTCTGGTTTGCTTTAATCTTTTTTATTATATGTAAAGGGTTTTCCAGGGGTTTAATATTGATGACCTGTTCCCAGTATAGGATATCAGTACTTGATCGGTAAGGCTTTGGCACCTGGCATCCCACCTGATAAGCTGTTTTAAGAGGCTGTGGTGCTTTGGTAAGTTCCATGGCCTCCTCGCAGCTTACTAAGCACAGTGCCATCCATTGGATAGTAGCTGTGCTTGGTATTGTAGCTCAGTTCTGAGCTATGTTCAGACCATGTGACCAATGAATGTGATGGCACTGGCCTAGGAAGAGGATGTAAATCTGCTATGCTGGAGTGCCGCAGTCTCTTCAAACAGCTGATCAGCGGGGTTGTAGGCAGTCTGACCCCCTTTAATCAGATATTGATCGTAAAGATAGGTCATTAATAGTACACACTCGTAAAACCTCTTTAAATAATCAGTTCATGCCACTTGGTACTCACTAAATTCATTTTTTAGTGTAAACAGTTTTAACATAGCTGAATGCACTATTATACTTTGTATTATGCAATAGTTTGGACACCCCTAGTCAAAATTACTGCTACTGTGAACAGTTAAGCATGGTGAAGATGAAATGATCAGATGATTCAAAATCACAGAAAAGGAAAAGGGCCTGAAAAAAAACTTTGGGCACCCGGCATGGTTAGTACCTAGTAGCACCCCCTTCATCCATTCTTCCATGTAAAAGTCTTGGTTTTTACAAGTTCTGTGAGATTCCTGGCCCATCTTGCATGCACTAGTCTTTTGAGGTCTATCCACAGATGTTTTCTTCCAAAATTTCATTGAATCTATTTTTCTCTCTACTCATGAAATATTCTCCATGCCATTAACTGCAACAACCCCAAAAGCCTGATGCATTTTGGAAACAATCCTGTGGGCCGATGACGTTAAAACAGAACTCTTTGGCCACAATGAGCAGAGGTATGTTTGGAGAACAAAGGGCATAGAATTGCATGAAAAAAAAATCCTCTCCAACCATTAAGCATGGGGTTGGATCAATTACCTTTTGGGGTTGTTGCAGCCAATGGCATGGAGAACAAAGAGGAGAAAATGTATTCAATGACATTCCAGCAAATTCTTTAAGCAAACATAACACCAACTGTAAAAAAGTTAAAAAGAGGATGGCTGCCACAAATGGATAATGATCCTAAACACACCTTAGATAGCTACCTCAAAAGGTGCAAGCTGAAGGTTTTATCTTGGCCCTCTCAGTCCACCAAACTGAACATCATTGAATATCTGTGGATAGACCTCAAAAGAGCAGTGCATGCAAGATGGCCCAGGAATCTCACAGAACTGGAAGACCTTTGCAAGGAAGAATGGATGAAGGGGATGCTACTGGGTACTAACCATGCAGGGTGCCCAAAGTTTTGCTTCAACTCCTGCTGGTGCACTGAAGGTGGGGCTCGGCGCAGGCACTGTACTCCATTACAACGGTCCCTGGTCACAGCGGTCTTCACATTTAAAGACTATTCAGTTCATCTCCTAGCAGTGGCACTGCTTTGTTAACCACTTCCCGACCGCCCATTGACTATAAACGTCCTGGCGGTTGGGTTTATCTCTGAATGGACATTTCTAAAGTCCTTTCAGAGATAGCAGCTGCACGCTAATCATGCAGCGGCTGAGCTGGGTGCCTGCTGTTAGTGACAGCAGGGCACCCCAGAGAGAAGGCAATGACCAGTCCTGTGTGTTACATGATCTATCCCATCAAGTGAACTGTGTAAAAAAAAAAATAGAAAAATGACACCAAACAGCTTTTTTTGTGACTTCACCTCCCAATAAAAACTACAGTTTGTCCTGCATAAAATAAGCCCTCACGTAGCTCAGTCGACAAAAAGTTAAAAAAAAGGTTATCACTCTTAAAAATCTGACAGAAAATTCCATGTTAGAAAATCCAGATGCTGCTCCTTCTGGCGTATCCCCAAATAACAGTTTACAACCACAATTGGGGTGTTACTGTATTCAGGAGAAAATGGGTAGCAAATTGTGGGGGATATTCTCCTGATATTTTTGTGAAAAAGAAAGTTTGGGCCTACAGCACCATGTTTCTTATCCACACCCAAGTTTTAAAAATTCTATAAAACACCTGTAGGGTCAAGTGCTTACTACACCCCTTAAAATTCCTTGGGTGGTGTACTTTACAAAATGTGGTCACTTTTTGGGCATTTTTACTGTGGAGGAACCTCAGGGTCTCTTCAAATGCAACATTGCATTGACCATTCCAGCAAAATCTGCCCTCCAAAAACCATATGGCGCTTCTTGCATTCTATGCCCTGCCGTGTGCCCATACAGTGTTATACAACCAGATATGGGGTGTTTCTGCAAAATGCAGAATCAGGGTAATAAATATTAAGGTTTGTTTTGTTGTTAACCCTTGATGTGTTCCAGGAAAAAAATAATTTCCTGTGGAATACTTAAAGGGTTAACAATAGAGATGAGCGAACATGCTCGTAACAAGCACTGTACCGCTCGGCTCCCCTGCGCTCGCATGGGCGCAGGCAGCCGCTTCTGTCGGGTGAGGAGGACGGAAGCGGCTGCCTGCGCCCATGCGAGCGCAGGGGAGCCGAGCAGTACAGTGCTCGTTACGAGTACGTTCGCTCATCTCTAGTTAACAACATTTCTAAAACCAGTTTTGAATAGTTTGAGGGGTGTAGTTTCTAAAATGGGGTCATTTATGGGTTGGTTCTATTAAAGGGGTATTCCCATCTCACAACTGTAGTTTGTATAGTTAGATATAGCCATACCAGTATTATCACTAATAGAATGGATTTATATAAAATTTACTGTTTAAAAGATTTGCCTATTTGTATACCCATTGTCCCACACACATCAGTCAGGCTGTTGCCCCTAATTACGGCCACCGCGGCCATGTAGTGTAGTGGTGGTCGGCTTGCTCCTGTTCAAACCCGCTGTCAGGCTGGGATAAACAGACAACAGAGGAATGTGAGCCCTGAGCTTACCCCAACCTCTGTCTCTGCCTATTGCCCCAACCACGGGAACAACCACGATGACTGCGATATAGACTGACTATGGTGCAGGGGATGGGAGACAAGAGACAGACAAACAAACACGGAAGAATAGTTAATAAGGCTGAGTCAAAACCAGGAAGGTACATCAGGACAAAATCACAAAACAAAGAGTAGTCAAAAACGAGCCAAAGTCAAAACCAACCAGTAGCGAAGTACAAAGAGATCAGGCTGAGGCGATGGTCAAAAACACGAAGCAAGGTCAGAACTGCAGAATATAAACCACTAGGATAGCTGGTGCAGAGAAACTCAAACACTGGCAAGTATGATGGTGATTGCAAGGTTTAAATGCAGCCAGGAGTCCCACCCCCACAGGTGAAAGGGAGGAGAGACTCCTGAGCAAAGAATTAACCCTTAGTAGGTGACCAGGTCTGCATAGCATAGCAAATAGATTAAACTGCTTGCGTTCTCCGGCGTGAACCTAGTGACCGAGAACGCGAGTGAGCTTGCGCACCTGCCGCGTCCTTGGCACTCTCAAACGTGGTGCGCGCTCCCTGCCTGGAACGCACACCAATACCAAGAGACCACCGGCTGGAGGAGGAGCCTGACAGGAGAGGGACGGAAGCCCAGGCACGGGCATCCGCATCACCCGCAGATTCAGAGGCAGGACCGGCGGCACGGGCGCCATGACCGCCAGTCCTGACACCCACTCTGAGGTAACTGCTGTATTGTGAACGCACATTGCATCTTGTAGCATTTTTGTCTGCGCTTCCAAAACACAGAGAAACGGATCCTGTTCTAAGATCAATTTATCTCTATGGAGCAGGATCTGTTTATAAAGTCTGCGTTTTGGACGGATCCTGACCATTGCGTTTTGGACTGGTAGTGTCCAAATCGCAGATTTGAAAGTACCCTAAGATGTGTCTCCGCATGCTCATGCAATGTGCGTTCACAATACAGTAGTTACCTCAGAGTGGGTTTCAACAGGAGCAAGCCGGCCACCACTACTACATGGCCGCGGTGGCCGTAACTAGGGGCAACGGCCTGACTGCTGTGTGTGGGACAATGGATATACAAATAGGCAAATCTACTAAACGGTACATTTTATACAAATACATTCTATTAGTAATAATACTAGTATAGCTATATCTAACTATACAAACTACATTTGTGAGATGGGAATACCCCTTTAAGCCCCAAAAAGTGTCTTCAGAACTGAACTGGTCCTTAAAAAAGTTGAGTTTGGAAATTTTCTTAAAAATGTTACAAATTGTTTCTAAAATTCTAAACATTCTAATGTCCTAAAAAAATAAAATGACATTACCAAAAGGATGCCAATATAAAGTAGACGTATGGTGAATGTTAATTAATATTTTATGAGGTATCATTATCTGTCTTAAAAGCAGAGATATTCAAATTTAGAAAACAGTGATTTTTTTCAAATTTTTGCTAATTTTTGGATTATTTATTTAAAAAAACATATTGACTCAAATTTACCATTAACATGAAGTACAATGTGTCACAAGAAAACAATCTCTGAATGGCTGGGATAAGTAAAAGCGTTCCAAAGTTATTACCACAAGTGGCACATGTCAGATTTGCAAAATTAGGCCTGGTCAGGAAGGGGGTAAATGGCCTGGTCTGGAAATGGTTACTTATTAGCTAAGCACCAGGCAGGTGGTCAGGTCTTAAATTATTACATACCATTGTTAGATACTATATGGTTTGTTGAAGTTAAACAATCTTACATTTTAATTTTTTCATGCATAATATTTTATAAGCTTATGAAATTCTAGTCTGCTCTCTGACAATGGGAAGAGTTAAAAGTAACAATTTTCTAGAAGCAACTCTCTGCTGTATTACACTGCCTAAATAATTTTACTTATTGGTTTTCAGTGTAACAAATACTACATGCCAAGAGTGCTTGTGATCTGAGTCATCAGCAAGTAACATGTGTATTTTGTTAAGCCCACATCACATATATTAGTTGTGTCCAGGCAGCTACTTCAGACTGGGAGCTGGACATAACTGGTGTAATGTGTACTGCATGTCAGTGCACAGTTTCGGGGTCTGTACACCCACAGCACAGAACAGAAAAACTGAGCATGCAGCGTTTTTCCGCCCAGCTCTGTTAGATATCCGGCATCACAACTGATGTGCCAGATGCATGAGAATGATCCCGTAGAAAACTATGGGATCAGTTCTGGTTTCAGTCCACCTATGGCATTTTCTGCTTCATTCTGGAGGGGAATGAGGCGGACAGGATCAGACTGGAAACTTAAAGTGGCCCTGGAAAAAATACTAAAAGTGGCCCCATTTTGTAATCGGGTCCAAATTAATGGAAGGCAGGTCCAGCAATACCATATTGTGGTACATTATACCAGCCCAACAGAGCCAAATACCACAGTCCATCACAAAATACATCCCCAAAAACTTTCACTGGCCGGTCATGAGGAGGACTCAAACGGCCTCCTGGCCTTACCGGGAAATTTCCCTGTAAGGTCTATGGCCAATCCACCCCTGGAGACGGATCACCGGACTTATGTCAAAAGGCCCTTAGTCATCAAAACATTGGTTTACTCATAGAAATTAGTTGGCCATAAAACATTATCAAGTATTTTCCAGGTGAAAACCTGCAAGTAGTAGATTATTGTTAGTTGTAGTGCATAATTATGATGAAGATGTTCTACTAGTGACCTTTACACCCATGTTTTACAATCATCTGCGTTTGCCTGTATCAGTTGCTAAACAGAATGGAAATGAATGTGAATTCAACATCATCTAATTTGTGGTGGTGCTACAGATGCTGATAATTTTCTTACACAATAGCAAAAAAAACCAACCTAAAAACAGATTGAGTGTCTCATAGGAATACATAGAGAAACAGACTTCTGGTCCACACGCTTTACAGCAGTATTTCCATCATAGACATTCAATGTCTATTTACTGCATATTCCATAAATATTCCATAAATTTTCTACAGAACAAGGTCTGCCATCTCCGTTCAGTTGTTGGGGACTGGTCACAGGTTACTGCAGACGAGCAATTTTCCTGTCATTTAGTTTGGGTCCAATTCTAACAAATGGGTTGGCAGGTTGGATCTGTGTACAAAAGAATTCTACCTGAATCAAAAGTGGTCAGATTGCCCTGAAAAGGCGTGTAGGACATGACGTGTGTCTGAGGTCTCTTAGAACCGTATTCAACCCCTTTCAAGCTCTTTAATGCCAAAACAGCATTAGTAATGTCAAAGTGACATTACAGCTATGGGTAAACCCATGGCAGCTGATGGTAACAAACATCCTGTTTAAAAACACTGCACTGCCATTTTTTTTAATTAAAACATTTTACAAAAAATATCCCTTTTGGTGGGTGATGTCTTCTTTTCTTTCTTCTGACTTGCAAAATGGTGGCTGCTGTTTTGAGAGATTTGTCTGAATCGAATTGCAAAAGATTCAGATTGGTCTTGAATCCCAATTTTTGGGCTATTCAATAATAATTCAATTTGTAATCGATTTGCTTACCCCAGGGGCTATTTTACAGCAGATAGGTGCAGGTCCCAGAGGTAAGACCTCCACCTATTAGCCATTTATAGCATATCCTGTGGACATAACAATAAATGTCTATGATGGTAATCACCCCTTTTGTTCTTTATTTAAATCCGCCAACTCCATGCTTCATCCATAATAATAATAATAATAATAAATTCTAATTTGGTCATTTGCTCTTGCACTCATGGGTGTTTTTTCTAGCATCAGTTTGTTCCATCACTGCCTATTTTTTGTATGTATTCCACTTTGATAATATGTTACTCATTCTAGTGGATGTGTGTAATTTTCTATGAATTTCCTGTTATGAGCAACATAGAAAAGTCCTTCACCTCAATTCCAAAATCATGTGTTTTTAGGCTTTTTTTTTTTATTGGTGATAACTGTTTCCCTCATCTGTCTTTACTTTGGTCCTACAGTTTAATTATTTTTTCTCTTGAAGAAATCAAACATGAAGCACTAAAGTTAATTTGAAATAAAATACACACATTTTAGGAAAGACATTGTTTATTGCCTCATGCTTATTTTCCACCCCTTCAATTACACTGTTGTTTTTGGATATTGTCAAGTAGTTCAGGAAGTAATTGCCACTTTGCTGTTGAGTTTGAAAATGTGATTGTGAATTGTGATCATGTATGTAAAATTCAGTTGATTCCAAGTTTATGCCAGCAGTGTATGTGTATACTTTATATGTATCATTCAACTGTACTTATTTTCCTCAAGATTTCTATTTTATCACACTGGGTCAGCTGGCACACTCAAGAATTTTTGTTCAATAGCAACCATGTGGGGAGGTTTGTGCTATATTTGTTTTAACCATATGTCACTCAGGGTAAACCTTTAAACTTTTCCATTGATCTGTCATCCATTTCTTCCATTTACTATTCACACTGGCATACTATCAGTAGATATTAATAGTAGCAGTCACAGTTGTCATAGCAAATAGTGAATGTGTGCAAGATGTATGGTGGCAACAATGTCTGTATTAAACATGATTTGAAAAGAGTGCACAGGCTTCCTGGAATCTCCTCTCAAGTTCTGCTTTCAATATCCACAATGTACAACTAAACTGAAAACCATTTGCACTTTTGCTGATACTAGAATAGAAATCTAGGAAATATATATAAGTTACAAGTCAAACAATTGAAAACATTATGTATATATGTGTGTGTATATATATATATATACAGTATATATATATATATATATATATATATATATATATATATATAAACATATGTATTTTTATTTTTATCCAGATGTCAGAAGGAGGCTGGAATTCAATCTGGATTACTTACTTGAAGAGGCTCGACATCCACATGTTTCTAGGACAGTAGATACAGAAAACAAAAATACCCAAACAAAAGAGGTACGTGCAAGCGCTCTACATAGACTTTGGTGCATTAAGTGTGTTTTTTTAAATCAATAATTTTTTATGCAGCTTTGTAATATAATCTACCTATAGTATATCTGAGATGCATAGAGTAAGTACGGGTTTTCCAGGTTTTAACACTGTTAAGGATCAGTGTGGTCTGTCCCCCAGGATCTCCACTGATTACTGTAGCCCTTTTACTGTTGCACTTCACACATTGTCATCCATTGTCATTGTACAGCTGCCTCTAGTATTGCAGACCTGACCAGTACTTTGTCCCTCTATATGTTATAACTGAATGGAGTGTAGTGAAAGTAGGAACTTTCTGATAAAGATGGCAGTGAGAAAAAACTTCTGTGTCATGATAGATGAATGAGCAGATTTTACTAGAAGAAAGAATAGAGGACTGCACATGACCACGTAACTGTACCTGTTAGGATCAGTTCTTTGGATACGCCTTACAAAATATCCAAATGGCTCCCAGCCACTAATAATGTCATCTGATAGAGGAAAGAGTTCTTACATTATGTCTGTAGTTTTGATGGCAAGAATATCACCGCATGCTGTACCATTGTTACTGTCAAGTGGCAGAGGTTCTGAACAAAGGTAGAGTAGAACTTAAAGTTGCCTACACTGGTGTATATAGAGTCGGATTACAATTGTAACCAGACCCTGTAGTCCAGAGGGTCCAGTGGATTGCCCGCCACATCAGGCCCCCATTGGGGTCTGATGCCGGCTGGTGTTTTGATGTCGTGTATAGCTGCCATGGTCAGAGTGTGAAGAAACAGGCGGGACATCTGTACTGAGAGAAGAGTTAGTCAAAAAGGTAGGTGGAGGAGCACATGATATGTCTCTGGCTGTCTGGTTGATTAGTGTTATAGCAGTAGGTGTGGAACCACTGTGTCAACCAACAGATTTGGTTTTTGGCTATTCCTAGCAGCGTTATTCTACCAGTTCCTTGGTTTTCACCTTTTAATCCCTCTAAAAGGATCTGTACGCTGCTGGGGAACCACTAGGCTTCTACCTCCTAGAGTAGTCTCTGTAGCTGTATAACTTACAGCTGCTCCACGGCGTCAGAGATACTGGTACAAAGCACCGAGGGGTTAGGCAACAGTGTAGTTAGGGTTATGGTAATCTATTGCTCTATTTGCACACAAGTGCCTTTTGTTTGTGTGGCCAGCCCTTCCCCTGTTGCTTTGATTGACTGGTCCAGGCAGTGGCAAAGCAGTGAGAAAGAGGATGGACACAGAAATGAGTAGAGCTTTGGTGCAACAAGAGCAATGGTGATGCACTCACTGCACTAACAGCTTAATTTGCATATTGCAATGCAGTTGGATAGGGAAGTCACTGTTGACAGATTCATAGCTATGATTAAGGGGAATCTGTCACCAGGGTCTTGGACTATTGTTTTTTTTTTTGTTTTGTTTTTTGTAGTAGTACTTCACTACTACTGCAGATAAGGTATCCAGATAGCTAGTTGTTTTATACTCCTACTGCCCACTGTTCCCTCGCTCTCAGTGCTGAAAGCTGTGCTGATATACATTATCAGGACTGCCATGCATGCAGACAGGAGTCCTCTCCATTATGTTAGCACAGCACAGCAGTCTGGACTGTGTGTTTCAGCGTAGCATTGAGAACTGACAGTAAGGGAATGGGAGATAGTAGGAAAATAAAAAAAATAGAGATCTGGTCTATGTAGTACTGCAGATGTTCGGCATTCTGTCTAGTAGGGTGGTCCTGCTGATTAAAATTACATATGACGTCTTATGATCTTTATGCAGATAAGGGCTTCAATGCACTGAGGATTGTGGTCAACACTGAAAAGCTGACGAGCTGAAGTGCACAGAGAGGCTAGGCTTGGAAGCCCTCATTTGTAGTGTTGAGCAAATCGACTTCAGATCATAGATCCGTAGTTGATTCGGTCAAACATTTTGATTTTAATGCTGTCTCCATACAGAAATCATTCACTGAAGTCTCATGTGACTTAGGGTGAAATTAATTTTGCCTACACAGAAGCAATACATTTTAATGTTGTACTGAGACAGGTGTCCGGACAGCATTAAAACCAAAGTGTTTGAATGAATCGACTTAGGATTTGTGATCCGAATTTCAATTTGCTGAAGCCTACTCATTTGCATAAAAAAGTATTTTGAGAACAATGCAGTCGATTGTCACAAGACATTTCATTTTAATCAGGAGAATCAACCAGTAGGCAGTATGCCTGTTTTCATACTGCTCATCCTGCTGACAAGTGCTCTTTTTAAATGTTTTTCTCCCTGTTTCCTGGTCCTATAACCTTTCTATTTTTCCTTTCACATAGCCATATACTGTAAGGGCTTGTGTTTTGCAATTTGTAGTTTTTAACATGCAATTGCCTGAGCACTTGTCCCATAGACTTCAGTGATTTAATACTGCAGCCTATGGGAGATTCACCACAGAGAGGGCTCCATAGAAACTTCACTATGACAGGCCTGATGTTGCCATAGCAACCAGCCAGCTCCATTGATCTCTGCACGGGTGATCCATTCGGACCCCGGTAGTGTAGTGCACACAGGATTTCACCGCTCAGATGCCGTGGTCACAATTGACCACAGCGTCTGAGAGGTTAAAAATCAGTAATGGGCATTATTGCTGACCACAGGTAATGCCTCCGGGTGTCTGCTGTGTAAAACTTCTGTACATGTACAGAGGATGCCAGAAAGAGATTAAAGTCCTGTGGTCCGTATTGCTCTTTTTATGTTTTAAGGGGTTACTCCAGGCAATAACTAAAAATTAATCCTTTGTTCAAAGTCATGGAGCAATACATGCACCCGAAGTTTAATTCCCCTGAACAGTGCCATTACAGAAATCACCTGTTGTCCCCTACTAGGCTGCAGCTGAAGCCCCAGATTGGTGCTGTTCTGAGCCACTTCAGAGTCAGTACAAGAAATATACACAGGCAGCATCAGATAATGTAACAATGTTGACTACCCCCTGGCAGGATACTGACAGAACAGTGAAGATGTAAAATTAGGCTACTTTCACACTAGCGTTTACGTTTTCCGGTATTGAGATCCGTAATAGGGTCTCAATACCGGAAAAAAAAGGCTTCAGTTTTGTCCCCATTCATTGTCAATGGGGACAAAACATAACTGAACAGAACGGAATGCTCCAAAACGCATTCTGTTCCATTCTCATACTGGAGAGCAAACCGCAGCATGCTGCGGTTTGCTTTCTGTCCTGAGATGCGGGGCAAGACGGATCCTTCATGACCCACAATGCAAGTCAATGGGAACGGATCTGTTTTCTTTGCCACAATCTGCCACAATAGAAAACGGATCCGTCCTCCATTGACTTTCAGTGGAGTTCATGACGGATCTGTCCTTGCTATGTTAAAGATAATACAACCGGATCCTTTCATAACGGATACAGACGGTTGTATTATCAGTAACAGAAGCGTTTTTGCTGAACCCTGCCAGATCCACCAAAAAACACTAGTATGAAAGTAGCCTTAACGCAGCTTTACCTTTCTCAGACTGCATTACACATGAGTTCTAACTGCTAACACCAATTTCATATTTTAACTTCTGTGTGAGGGGCTTAGTTGTGTGCACCTACCCACTGACATCTATGTACTGAGGAGTTATTGCTATACAGCCAACTCACTTACTGGCCTTGGAGTCATGGAGACATGGACATAGTAGTCACTTGATGCAATGTGGAAAATAAATATAAAAATATAAAAAAACAGTCATCATTATTTGGGAGTTGGCAAACTACTTCAATATGTAACTTTTTAGTTACTAGCTGTCTCCAGATGGACAATAAAAAATAAAAGAAAGACAAGAATGACATCATATTGTATACTGGTCCTCAATTTTAATTGCTGTTTCATTCTCTCTTTGTATATCTTTATACTTCGTGGTGGGATATTTTAAGCTAATATCAAGTATGCCTGGAATGGGGTTATCAGTGGAGCTAAAGAAGGATTTACAAATCTGTGTCCATACAATCCAGACCTATAAAAAATGTTTACCCTTAAATCACACACACATCTATCTTTGTTTCTGGTACAATGAAATAGAATTAAAGGTCTTAGGATCTTTACACTAATAAAACATGACCAGGATCTTAAGGGTAAATGCACACGTTCAGGATTTATGTGTGCACAATTCGCACTGAAATCTGCAAGTGTTCGCAGGAAAAGTCATGTGGTCAATCCCCATCAGTTGGTGCGGATTTGCATGCGGATTTGGTGCGGATTTTCCACATGCGGATTTTTCTCTCCCCATTGAAGTGAATGGAGAAAATCCGGACAGGAAAAATGAAATAAATTGACATGCTGCGGATTTTAAAATCTGCTGACATATGCCCTTTAAATGGAGTCTGTGATCAGGAAATTCACTGTTAAACCAGGCACGATGCCTTCTAGGACTAGTTCAGCTGGTTGTAATGATAGCTTTCACTTAAAGGGGTTCTCCGGGAATTAAGAAAATGATAATACTTAAATATTACTTCATTATAAATATTTTAGCAAATACCTTTCATTAGTTATAATGGCTTGTTTTGTCTTGGGAGCAATCATTAGAAGAAATAAAATGTCCGCCATCCTATTAGTTCACACAAAACCTGTCCTAATCACACAGGAGGACAAGTTGAAGAGCTGCGCCATCTTCGTCTTCTACTTGTCAGGGATTATGATCCTGAATACAGTTTCATATGATCTTCACCTGAATCTCTGTAGGAATGGAGTTCATGAGGAGACATGAAGTACAAATAGGAGGGTGGGGGTAATGAGCAGCAGCACTTATATGCGGTCTCCATTACTACAGTCTGTACTGTCCGTCCTCTCTGTACTTCATGTCTCCTCATGAACTCCATTCCTACAGAGATTCAGCTGAAGATCATATTAATCTGTATTCAGGGTCATAATTAGAGATGAGCGAACGTGCTCCTAAGGAGCACTGTACCGATCGGCTCCCCTGCGCTCGCATGGGCGCAGGCAGCCGCTTCCGTCCTCCTCACCCGACGGAAGCGGCTGCCTGCGCCCATGCGAGCGCAGGGGAGCCGAGCGGTACAGTGCTCGTTACGAGCACGTTCGCTCATCTCTAGTCATAATCCCTGACAAGAAGAGCAGAGGATGAGGCAGCTCTTTACCACAGTGTTGTGAAGTAACTTGTCCTCCTGTGTGATTAGGACAGGTTTTGTGTGAACTAATAGGAAAACATAAAAAAACTGCTGAAGCCAGATGTTCAAGAGTAACTAAACTTTTGAATAAAATTGTATTAAGATGTTTCTAATGCCATAGTAAAACCTTTGCTAATATACTTTATTAAGGCTCTTTGTATTTTTATTACAGTTTTGCCCCCCCCCAAAAAAAAAACAAACGTACCATTCCCTGTGCACTTAAAATTCACTACGGACATGACATTTTATGAATGGGGCCACAGAAGCAGTGAGTATGGGCAGAAGCACATATTGCTGCTCCTGCTTGTGCCCCCCAGAGGTTTAGTAACTCCTGGCATCTCACTTGGCATAGCTTATGGTGCCCAAAACCTGGTGAAATATATGAAACACTGCTGGCTAAATGGGTCCTTCTAGTTGCAGAGAAGCATTGTTGCAGTTTCCATTGCAACACCAGCACACGTTGGTTACACTTGGATAACATTTGTGCAGCAGTGCTAGACATCCATACCATCTGATTTTTTTTTTACTGTGCCTGGCATGTAACAGGCATTTTATGTGTCAGGGTAAATATTTAAAATTCTGTTTTTTTATTTTTTTTTACTGATCACCTATCCTCTGGATATGTTATCAGTATCTGATCGGTGGGGGGCCGACACTTGGGACCCACGCCGATCAACTGTTTGAGAAGGCAACGGCTCTCCTGTGAGTGCCACAGCCTTCTCTCTGCCTTTCCTAAGCCAGTGATGACACGTTCATGTGTCACATGTCCTAGGAGCAGCTGAGTGCTCAAGTGAGTGCTGGTGCCTTCTCAAACAGCTGATCGGCTGGAGTCCTGGGTGTCGGACCCACATGATCACATACTGATGACCTACCTAGAGGATAGGCTATCGGTAAAAAATCTCGGAAAACCCTTTTAAGCTGATGTTTCCCAGGAGCTCACAAATCTTAAGCATGGTGGTGCTTTTGGTTTCTCTAACACCAGATCATAACAAAGATAGATTGTATCTAGTTTGGGACCTAAGAGTGAAGAGTGAGTGAACTCTGTAGCACTCTGATACTTTGAAGAAAAATTACACAGTATTTGATTTTTCTAATGTTAGCATTTCTTAAAAAAATAGATAACTACATGGAAAAATCTATGGAATTACAAGTGCTCTCTATCTCCTCTCTGCTGAGGACAGAATCTAGACCGGCCCATAGAATTCTATGGAGCCCATCTCGTGCAGCGATGAAAGAGGGCGCGATATGTGTGTGCTTCCCTCCCCTCGTTCTAGGAATCTGTGGCGGTCTCTATGGGTTATCAATAAAAAAAATTTAAGTAACTGACCCTTTAAACTCAAGACAACCCTTTTAAATAACCGCTAGGATAGTAAATTTACATTTATCATGTAGAAGACATTTATTATGTTGGCCTTCTATCATTGTAAATGCAATTTGTAATCTATTATACATGTTTACATTATTTCCCAGTCTCATTCAATAGGTCCAGGACCAGAGTTTCATCATGTCCTTTTCCAACTAGCAAGCCACAGTCTTCTGGTGTCAAACTACTTGAAGAGGCATCACTTCACAGGTTGTATGAACAGATCACAACAGAGAATAAAACACCCTGAAATTTCATGCTTGCCATATCCTTTTACAATGACTAATGGCCTTTTTTGATAAAACACATACTCACTGTGCCCACTAAACTCGTCTTTAATTTCTTTTGTGAACATTATTGCAGTAACCAGAACTACATGGGCATGTGTGAGTGTGATTGCTTGATGGGGGTAGTAGTTGGTACTCATGGTTTTGCAGTGCTCCCTGGGCCGGTATGCAGTGACGAGAAGGATAGCACCGGATTCCTTCAGGACACACTCTGGTGTTGAGGGATCTCCTGCCAGGTGTTGGTTGAAATGCCCTTGATAATACAGTGTTTTAGGTGCAGGGAAGGCAATGTCCCTGAGGGTCGTGACGCCAGCACCCTTGGTTACAAAGGAGGTGATAGAAATAAAGAGGAGTCCGTCCATTTAAATAAATAACTGGAACGTGTACTGTAAATCACTTGCCTTGAGGTAGGTTCAGTTATCATTGAGGTATTCAGATACATTTTTTATCTCAATTGTGCTGTAATTCCAGGTAAAAGGCTCAGTTGTGCTACTAACAGGCCTCAATGTTCTGATGAATCGGTTATGTTTCCTTTTGTTGGTATCTCAGTCCCTTATCTGTGCCAACTGGGCAACTGGTCCACCTCCTAACAGCCAAGTACTGGATATAATATAATCTTATCTTCTGTGTCTTTCTTCCTTTCTGCAATCTACAGGGTGGTTCCAACTAACGACAGGCATACAACTTCTCCTCCATTCTTTGTACTGGTTGCCAACAGAAACGGTTCCACACAGTCCATAGAGGAATGTGGTAAAACACCACTTTGCGCTTAGTTGTAATGGTGTTTCCAGGTGCTTGAGGCTTCTCCTGGTCACTAGGTGCTATGGAGTCCATAAGCTAGAGACTGCTGCTATCTCTACTCGACTTGCTCTATACCCAAGTTTACACTGGTCTGTGCTGGATAACTTCTGATGATTCCTCCTCCAACCTCCTTTAGCTTTACCCCTTGGAATTCTGTGAGGGGTGTGGAGATCACTTCTTGGGAAGTTTCTTTTTTTATTTCACCTCAGAGCCTCTGCAGTTGTCAGCCAGTGCTGTATAAATCACCAAAGTAGGACTCAAATGCACATGGTGCTCTTTCTCTTCTGAACCCTGCAGTGTGCCCAAACAGTAGTTTACAAACACAGATGTTTTTTTTCTGTATTCGGGAGAAAATTTGTAACAATGTGGAGTCCTTATTCTTCTATTACCCCTTTGGAAAATGAAAATTCTGAAGGTCCCAAAAAACTGCCAGGGCCAGATATACTTTGAGAATTGTTGTTGCCACTGATACTGTGAGCACAGGCTTAAAACATGCCAGAGCTAAACCAAACTCAACTGCCGCTAACTCTGTACAGGGTTCATAAGTTTTTCTCTACAATTCCAGAAGACAAAAGCATTGCCCTGTGCAAGATCTGCAGGATAAATATAATCCGTTCAAACTAAAATGTAGGAACCACTGCTCTATTGCGTCACATGATGCAGCATTCCCACTTATTTTGGGAATACAGAAGTGGCCACCAGCACAAGTGTCCCCAGCCATCGATAATGGAATGTGTCTAGGAAACAACTCTACACAACAAGAAATCTGCCACTGCACAAGCTTAATTTACACCTGGCCAAGTTGCTGGCTATGGAGTTGCTGCAATATGACTTGGATTCTGCTGACTTTTGGAAGATGATGGTGTGTGCTTAGCCTCACTGGAAGATACCCAGCTGCCATGATTTCTTGTACTCTTACCTGACAGAGAATGTGGGCCACTCCTTGCAATTCTTCCTACAGTGGACACCTGTAGCAGCTGTTACAAGCAGGGACAGTACATGTCTTCCATGGCATGGATGTTTTGCGCAGCAGTGGTGAGGCAGCACTGCAGCAAGAACGACAGGTCCTATTGACTTCTCCACATTTGTGTTGGTCTGGTTCCTACACCAAGAGCCTATCCACTTCCTACACATCCTGCTCCATGGACATCCTCCCATTCCTAACAGCAGCATGGCAGAGCATCACTCCAAAAACCCCTCCCTCCTGTCATATGTGTGTAAAGTAAAGCGTTGCTATGCAGCGTCAGAGCTGATTAGCCTGGGTGAGAGTAGCCACCTTCCGGATGCTAGAGCATCTATACAAGCAGCGTAAAGTGGTAAATGATTTTGTCATGCTCCAGACCAACCTTAGTAGAGAGAATGTGTTGTTTTGAGGTCAGTCAGTGGCAGTTCATCCGAGACTCCTGTTGCGTATTCAGGCCTTCCAAGAGCTCACTAGATTTGTCAGTAGGGACAATTCCAGCATAAATGATGTCATCCCCCTGACATTTTTCTTAGATCAGATCCTTACACTGATGCAACAAGGGAGGGTGGAAGGGTGGATTTTGCTGGCTGCACTGTAGCTGTTGGGGACCCTCAAGGAGAAAGTCCCATGGACATACTACCGCTGGAGGAGGAGGAGTCAGTGTGGTAGAAAGAGCAGGACTTGGCTGATGAAGAGGATGGTGACACTGGCCATTATGACCAATCATCGGAGCGGAGGGGCAGCGCCGGAAAGAACTAGGTCTTCGGACACACTGGCCAGAATGGCAAGCTGTATGCTTGCTTGCTTACATAATGACAGCTGTATTCTTACCATCAAGCAGTCTGATGATTACTAGATAGCCATGCAACCAGTACACATGAAACAGAGGTGCATGTGCACTGCCATACTGACATATGGACCTAGATACACACCCATAAGTTTCCAACAACCAACCCACATGGCATACAATGGAAAACGTGAACAGATATCGTAATGGCCCTATCTTTCACCTACAATCTCTCCTATCCCTTTGTTGAATTTAATAGACATAGTGTTTTTTTTTTCCAAACTATGTGACTACAGTTTGTGAAACATAAAACAAAGGACTTAGCTCAAAGTTGTTGGTTTTGGCAGACATATTTTAGCATCCATATTATGGTCACTTGGATTCTGTGGTTCTGCTAAACTGAGCTTATATCACCACAAAAACCTATGGTGGTCTTAGCCCCAGAGGTGGTTTCAGACAGGCCATTTTGTTTGGCATGTATGCCACAGTGATCATTTATCATTACAATAAGTTAAGTGGAAATTTTTTAAACGCAATTCACACTGCAGTTTTTTGTTGTAGCTTTGATTTAGAAGAGAACTACTAGTATGCCATACTAGTTTATTTTTTTTATTCTTATTTCTACAAATAGTTGCTTTTCCTTGAAATTAGAGGTCTATACTATGTTGCACTATGGAGACACTACTTTTCTGATGACGTTACCTCATCTGATTTCTGTTAGGTGCAGTGTTGTAATGAAAAACTTAAAAATTTAATAGGATTATTGAGTACAACTGCTTATGTTCATTAAAAGCATGTGTGTTGTATGCATCGTCAGACTGTGAAGATGCTTAATTTTACTTCTCCTACACCAAGTAATCCCTTCTTCCAAATACTAAGCTTAGAAGAAAAAAAAAAGAAATTTACTATAGTTAAAATTATTGCCCAGATTTAGTAATCCTAAAGATGGAGAAAGCTTAGACAGGCTGTCTAGACCTGCAGCAGATTTATCACTGTGGCTCAGGCTGGATGATAAATGTGGTTCAGGGATAGACACGTTTTACTGACTTGTTCTGAAAATCACCCTTTTCCCATATCTAAAAAAAATGCAATTGCTGTTTTTGTCATCTCACCTCCTAAAAAATGGTATAAAAAGCTACAAATAGAAATAGTCATACCCCAAAAGATACCAATAAAAACTGCAACGTGCTCAGAAAAAAAATCTTTTACACAGCTACTTTGACCGAAAAACATAACAGTTATGAGTCTTAGATGTGGTTATGCAAAGAAAAAAAATATTTTTCTAAAAAGCATACATTTTCAAATCTTGAAAACATACTAATTTTCCAAATGTTTGTTACATTTTGGATTTTTTAACGCAAAAATACCAATCCAAATTTGTCACTAACATTAAGTGTAATATGTCACGAAAAAAAACTTTGTCAGACTTGGTAGAATATGTAGAAGCATTCCAAAGTAATTAGCATATAAAATAACATGTCAGATTTCAAAAATAGGGCCACATCATCAAGGCCAAAATAGACTACTTCCTTAAGGGGTTAAACTACCCCTAAAAATAATTCAACATTTTACTAATGTTTTACCAATTATATATTGGCTTGAAGGATTATAATTGTCTCTGTGAAAGTCAGTACGTACCCCAATTAACCACTAGAACTGGGGTCTCATTCAACTGCCTCATCCATCTCTATGACCACAGTGAGCAGAATTTTCCATAGTATGCTGAAATAGGGTTGGATAGGTGATAAAGGAGATCCACAAGCATACCCCTTTAGAGCACACATTTTTAGAGAATTTATACTGTACTTTCAGAAATAATTATTTTGTTTTTTTCCTTCACAATTGCCTTTGAATACAGTTATTAAATTGGGTAGTTCTTTTGCTATAAAGCAGAGAGAGAACCAGAGCAATTCCCACATATTTAGCTATACAATAGAATGTAAAGTGTAATAAACTACATAATTCAGAGTAACTATATATATTTCGATATAAGAAAGATATTTTGGTAATCTTAGTAAAACAAATACAACTAAACTGTTTTATTCCAGTAGTAGACTGGACAAACTGCAGGGTCATGTGTCTATGACATGAATAAGGCTTTACACAGCCTCAACCCCAGTGTAGTACACTAAGGATAGGTTCACACAGAGGATTTTGGTTTCAGTGCAGATGAAATGACAAAAACTGGGCTGAATCTGTGTTGAAACCACCTCCCATTGTTTTCAATGGTAGGCTGTCGAGCAGTTCATGTGGGCAAGGATTTTTGGCACATGGTTTTTAAGATCGTATGAAGAATGTATGGGTCCACCCCCTCACAAGGACACAACGGGAGCCTGCTTGCGGTTTAGTTCCGTTCAATGGAGCTAAACCCAGTCCGCATGAAAACCCACAGCAGAAACTGCAGCACAGCAAAACGGTTTCTGAAGTGGGATACACAGAGGATTCTGTCGCAGACAAAATCCTCCATGTGAACCTACCCTAAGGGTAAATTCGCAGAACAGAAGAATTGTTGCAGAAATTTCTGTGACTGTCTTATACCTCTGAATGGGACTTGCAGTGGAAACATTCTCATTCAGATGCCTGTAAACAATTTTTAGTTGCAGAAATTTCTACAACAAATCTGGAAATTGTGTATTCACTTTAAGAGACAACACACATTTCTTCTCTGTTAAATTCTCATTTCGGGTGTTGCCCATTGTATATAAGAACAACCCAATAAGCAATCATTTCCCTTCCACTAGTAGAACAGCAACTTCCTTTTAACCACTTCTCACAGAATGACAAGAGGAAGTAGAACATGACTAGGTCATTGTATCAATTACTGCTCAGGTCAAAGTCTCAGAAGCAGGAAAACTCACAAAAGAGGATTGTATTAAGAATGTTTAGGGCAAAGTGGTGAGACAGAGGTGATTAAAACCTTTCCCAACGGATATATACTTTGAGTGCTTTAAATAAAAAGCATTGAAAAGCAGTTGTCCCCTCTGAAAAGCGGCAAATAGAAGTAGTTAATGTCATAAAGCCTAGGGTCATCTATTGTATATGGCCAAAAGTATCTGCACACCACTAAAATGATTAGGTTCAGGTGTTTCAGCCACACCCAAACTATAGATCAGGGATCAGCAACCTTTGGCACTCCAGCAACATGTTCAGCTGTTCTTCTAACTCCCATAGAAGTTAATGGGGCATTGTGGGAGTTGTAGTTTCAGAACAGCTGGAGTGCCAAAGATTGCTGACCCCCTGCTATAGATAATAGATTGGGAAATTTCAGATCTGCTAGATCTGCCCCAGTCACTGTAAAGGTCCTTTTATACAGACCAATAAGCCTGTGATCACAAGGTGAATAAGTAATTGCATGTTCCTCAGGTGATTGTGTCTTTCAGCCACCAAAAATGATTGTTCCTGTGTAGCACATCGTCGAAACAGCGATCAATTGCCCAGGAACTGTATCAATGCTTTTTCTTCATACACCAGAGGTGATTGCTGCATGTAAATGCAGCCTTCATCTCCTTTGGTGATTTGTCAATTATCAGGAATGTCAGGTTTGTTCCATCGGTCCACGTAAATAGAACTTAAAGGGGTTGTCTAACTGAAGTAAGTGACATTTACCATGTAGAGAAAGGTAATACAAGGCACTTACTAATGTATTGTTATTATCCATATTGCTTCCTTTGCTGGCTGGATTCATTTTTCCATCACATTATACACTGCTCGTTTCCATGGTTACAGACCGCCCTGCAATCCATCAGTGGTGGTCATGCTTGCACACTATAGGAAAAAGCACCAGCCTATGTGTGCTCCCATGGTCCCGGCCACCAGAAAAGTTGACGCTTTTTCCTATAGTGTGCAAGCATGACACCACTGCTGGATTGTTGGGTGGTCTGTAACAAGCAGTGTATAGTGTGACAGAAAAATTAATCCATTCAGCAAAGGAGGCAATATGGACAATAACAATACATTAGTAAGTGCCTTGTATTAACTTTCTCTACATAATAAATGCCACTAACTCGAGTGAGACAATCCCTTTAAGTGATATTATTGCAAAGTAACAATTTCAAGAACTAGCAATAGCATAGTAATAAGACTCAGCAGTGGAAACATGTTCTCTGGAGTGATAAATCATGTTTTACTATCTGGCAGTCTGATGGACAAATCTGGGTTTTTGTCTACTATAAAATTTGGTGGAGGAGGGTTAATGATATTTAGCTTTATTCCAGGGTTTAGGGTAGTCCCCTTATTTCGGGTGAAGGTTAAGCTTAATGATATGACATACAAAGACTTAGAAGATTATATATTGTATGCTTCCAACTTTATGGTAACTGTTTGGGGATGGCTCTTTTCTGTTCCAGCATGGATGGGCTCCATGCACAAAGCAAAGTCCATAAAGACATTGTTTGACAAGTTTGTAGGGACTCAAATGGCCTACACAGAGCCTTGATCCAAACCTTATTGAACACCTTTGGAATGAATTGAAATGCAGACTGCAAATCTGAACTGCTCATCTAACATTAGTTGCTAACTTTACATAACCCAAATTCCCACAAAAACGGTCCAGAATCTTGTTGAAAGCTTTCCTAGAATAGTAGAAGCTGTTATAGCCAGAAAAGGGCCCAACTCCATATTAATGCCAAAGGTTGGAATGGGATGTACAAAGTCTTTTATAGGTATCATGGTCATTTGTATATTTCTAAGGATATGCAATAAGCAGGGTTGCCAACCATCCAGAAATTTCTGGACAGGCCATAAAAATACGCAACCTTTTTCCTGTGTCCGTGAAAAAAAATAGATGTCTCCGTAATATTTTTTCGTCTGGGTCATACTTAGGTTATTTTTGTTGTGATTTTTATCATTTTACAGCTCACAGTAAATGCTGGTAATTAGTTCTCTTCAGTATATTGAGCTATAGACATGTATTACTTATCTTTATCATTCATTATGGTTTTCCAATTTGTCCTTAAGAAATGTTGTCAGTCAGTGATTTTGGGATAAGTTGTCCAGAAAAATTAAAAAATCATGGCATCTGTTAGCAATATTACAGTGTAAAATTAAAAAATAAATAATATTATAAATAATAATATTTATCTCATCCATTTGGGCTTGTGACAGGGCCGCGCATGAGATTTCGTGTGAGATCTTCAATCAAGATAGCCATCATTAGCAAATGGATGAGGCAAGTATGATTTTTTTTTTTGTTTTTACACCATTTCAGGGAAAATCGATTTGCTACCACAAAGCCATAAGTGGATCCACCATGAATGAGTAGTATAAATCTATGCTTTATATTTCCAATCCCTTTTAAGTTCTCTTCTGGCTTTGGAAGAAAATCCCGCAGGCAGATTTGCTGCAAAACCTTGCCCAAAAACTCTGTGTGGCCGTACCCTAAACTGTTCTCTAGAACTTTACCTAAATTCTGTATTTTAGCTAACCTTAATCGCCAAAGAGAGTAAAACTAACCCTAAAATGTTCTTTAATTATATAAATGGTAAAAAGTATAAACCTGAAGGTGTCGGCCCCTTACAGAGTAATGAGGGGGGAGTAGCAGAGAGCGATGAGGAGAAAGCAAAGTTACTAAATATCTTTTTCTCCACTGTATTCACTGAGGAAAATAAACTGTCAGATGAAATGCAGAATATAAAAGTAAATTCCCCTTCAAAAGTGCCCTGTCTGACCCAGGAAGAAGTACAGCGACGTCTTAAAAAGATTAGAATAGACAAATCGCCAGGTCCGGATGGCATACACCCCTGTATCCTAAGATAATTAAGTAATGTCATTGCCAGACCCTTATTTCTGATATTTAAGGACTCTATACTGACAGGGAGTGTTCCACAGGATTGGGGCATAGCAAATGTGGTGCCAATTTTCAAAAAGGGTCCAAAAACAGAGCCCGGAAACTATAGGCCAGTAAGTTTAACTTCTGTTGTGGGTAAACTGTTTGAAGGTTTTCTGAGAGATGCTATCTTGGAGTACCTCAATGAAAATAAGCAAATAACTCCATATCAGCATGGCTTCATGAGGGATTGGTCATGTCAAACCAATTTAATCAGTTTCTATGAGGAGGTAAGTTCTAGACTTGATCGCGGCGACTCAATGGATGTCGTATATTTGGACTTCTCCATAGCATTTGACATGGTACCACATAAAAGGTTAGTATATAAAATGAGAATGCTTGGACTGGGAGAAAATGTCTGTATGTGGGTAAGTAACTGGCTCAGTGATAGAAAACAGAGGGTGGTTATTAACGTTACATACTCAGATTGGGTCACTGTAACTAGTGGGGTACCACAGGGGTCAGTATTGGGCCCTATTCTCTTCAATATATTTATTAATGATCTTGTAGAAGGCTTGCACAGTAAAATATCATTTTTTGCAGATGACACTAAACTGTAAAGTAAAACACAGAAGAGGACAGTACACTGCTACAGATGATCTGGATAGACTGGAGGCTTGGGCAGAGAAGTGGCAGATGAAGTTTAACACTGACAAATGTAAGGTTATGCATATGGGAAGGAATAATGCAAGCCACCAGTACATACTGAATGGTAAAATATTGGGTAACTCTGACATGGAAAAGGACCTAGGAATTTTAGTGAACAGCAAACTAAGCTGTAGAAACCAGTGTCAGACAGCTGCTGCCAAGGCCAATAAGATAATGGGTTGCATGAAAAGAGGCATAGATGCCCGTGATAAGAACATAGTCCTGCCACTTTACAAATCACTAGTCAGACCACACATGGAGTACTGTGTATAGTTCTGGGCTCCTGTGAACAAGGCAGACATAGCAGAGCTGGGGAGGCTTCAGAGGAGGGCAACTAAAGTAATAACTGGAATGGGTGGACTACAGTACCCAGAAAGATTATCAAAATTAGGGTTATTCACTTTAGAAAAAAAGACGACTGAGGGGAGATCTAATAACTATGTATAAATATATCAGGGGTCAGTACAGAGATCTCTCCTATGATCTATTTATCCCCAGGACTGTTACTGTGATGAGGGGACATCCTCTGTGCCTGGAGGAAAGAAGGTTTGTATATAAACATAGAAGAGGATTCTTTACGGTACGAGCAGTGAGAATTCTCTGCCTGAGGAGGTGGTGATGGTAAGTTCACTAAAATAGTTCAAGAGGGGCCTGGATGTATTTCTGGAGGGTAACAATATTACAGGTTATAGTTACTAGAGATGGGTCATTGAGTCAGGGAGTAATTCTGATTGCCTGATTGGAGTCGGGAAGGAATTTTTTCCCCTAAAGTGGGGAAAATTGGCTTCTACCTCACAGGGTTTTTTTGCCTTCCTCTGGACCAACGTGTAGGAAAACAGGCCGAACTGGATGGACAGATGTCTTTTTTGGCCTAATAAACTATGTTCCTATGTTACTATGTGAAAGGAAGAGACTTTCAGCAGTACATTGGCTTCCTTTGCGCCCCTGATTTTACAATCTCAGCTGTGATCATGTGATCGCCTGACTGGCTGTGTGCTTTTCTGCTGATGTTCTGACCAGATATCCTCAGGAGCACATCCAGTTCATTTCCCACATGAAACCAGCACAAAAATGTCTCCAAACAATCTCATGTTCATTTTAGTGGGAAGCAGCACTTGCTTTTTTTTTCCATGTGGAATAAAAAGCAAGGAAAAAAGAAGAAGAATGCCCTACCTTGGTGCAGAATCCATGCAGAATCTCCCATTGAAATTAATAGGAAGCTCCAAAAAAACACACCATATTCTCTGAAAGCATCTGCACTGTATTCTGTGTGAATCTGTGCCAAAATCACAAGCATTAATGCAGATTTGCATTGAAGTATACACTTGAAAAAAAGTGCATCAAAACTACACAAACTATTTTCAGCAAACATGCCTTAAAAAACTTGCTTTTAAAATCAGTGTGGATTCAAAATCTGTCATGTGAACATACCCTATATCTTTGTAAATACATATGATTACTTATGTCCTACAGATCCTGAGTTACAGCCCGTATACTACTTATAAAAATGTTTTGGTGCTCTCAGAGTGGCTCATGTCAAACACCCATTTTCAGTCACACACATGTAGACACCAAGGGGCACATTTATTAGGACCAGCATTTTAGACATCTTAATAAAGCCCCATAGCTGGCGGTGGTTCCGCTGATGTTATGAAAAGGCGCTGGCCTCTTTATAACTTTGGCGGATCCTCCACTAGTTCTAAATGTAAGACAGCTTCCTGGCTGTCAAACATTTAGACCTTTTTCTATGCCTGCACCAAGCATAAAAAATGGTAAGTCAGATGGGCCTGCCAGCATTTCCCCTTCCTCACCCAACGCCACACCCCCTTTTTTAGACCAGGCGTGAGCGGGGAGAAGTCGCAGATATAGGTGTATTTCAGCATCATAAATAAGCCCCTAAGTGCAAGCAATTTGAATGCATTTTAGTTAAAACTATTCATTTCTAGTATAAAAAAATCACATCAAACCACAACGGGCACAGTGAGCAGATCTGAGATGCACTATAGCTGTTTTGAAGCTCTTAAAGGGATTATCTGTTTACCTCATGGTTTCCTAAGTCTTGTTTTTATTCATGGGTTAAAATGTTCATTGTTCTGCATGTTAGAATTTGGAAACAGTTAAAATATGTTGTACCTAAAAAAGCCCAGAGTTTGTAATTTTCCCCGAGTTAATATTTTACCTTTTAATTGTCCTTCACGCCACTATTACACAAAAAAAGATGGTAACAAATGTCTTCAGTTTAAACATTAAGTAAATGTGTTTCGGAACTTAGGGTTTCCTTAATTGCAGTTATCCTTTCTAACTGGTAATTGTTTCCAGCAAGTCTGCGTTACTCAGAATGGATTATTTTAAATAAAGATTAACTTTTGTGTTCCCTCTAGCAATTTCAAGTAAAGATCTAAAAATTTGTTATACAGCAAAGTGCTTCCACATGATAGCTTCAGGATTATATAGCGCAACTGTTTGACATTTGACTTCATTTAACAGATACTTATTTTGGGCAGTGAGCAGCACCCCATTTAACACTTTTAATTTTTTTTTTTTTTTGCAGCTTCATTTAAACTAAAAATATGTACACCTGTAGTCCAATTCACACATTTTTACTCCAAATTACTGTAGATTTTAAGGGTGCTATTGCACAGGCAGCTTGAGCTGACAGTACTGCACATTTTTGGGCTGCACCTGTCCTCTTGCCACCAAAGCAAGTAGATGTGTGGCCTGGCAACAGGCTGTAACCTAGGTTCAGCCTCACACATGTACAGTACAATGCTGAGAAAACATATTTTCCACCTCCCCAATTTCTTCTATTTTTTCTGGTTTTTCACACTTGAATGTTTTAGATAATTAAACAACTTTTAACCCATTAAGGACAAAGCCTAGTTTTGTACTTAAAGAGGCTCTGTCACCATGTTGTAACCTATGTATATTAATACATAGGTTAATAGGCGCAGTTTTCCGATGAATCCACATACCTGTATTGCAGAGTACAACGCAGCAGTTGTGGAGAAATCTTAACTTTAAAAATTATGCTAATGAGCCTTCGGAGCACTGGGGGGCGGGCTCTTTCCTTCCAAGCACTGCTTCTTCACCGCCCTCCCGGCTCCGAGGCTCACCCCCCTGCCTAAGTTCACGCCCCTTTATCAATTGACTGACAGCGCTAGACCGTTCGGTCTAGCGCTGAAATCCTGCGCATTGTATCTGGGCCTGGCGCATGCGCAATAGCTCTTGCAGTGCCGAACACTGCAAGCGCTTCCATTCATCTGCACACGCGCCGTCACTTCCGGGTTCAGGTCTAGCGCTGTCAGTCAATTGATAAAGGGGCGTGCACTTAGGCAGGGGGGCGAGCCTCGGAGCCGGGAGTGCGGTGAAGAAGCAGTGCTCGGAAGGAAAGAGCCCGCCCCCCGGTGATCCGAAGGCTCATTAGCATAATTTTTAAAGTTAAGATTTCTCCACAACCGCTGCGTTCTACTCTGCAATACAGGTATGTGGATTCATCGGAAAACTGCACCTATTAACCTATGTATTAATATACATAGGTTACAACATGGTGACAGAGCCTCTTTAAAGGGGTTGTGTCACTTCATCAAGTGGAATTTCTCATGCAGAGAAAGTTAATACAAGCCATTTACTAATGTATTGTTATTATCCATATTGCTTCCTTTGCTGGCTGGATTCAATTTTCCATCACATTTAGACTACTTGTTTCCATGGTTACGACTACCAGGCAATCCATCAGCGGTGGCCGTTCTTGCACACTATAGGAAAAAGTATCAGTGTCTCTGGTGGCCCGAACCATGGGAACTTGCATAGGCTGGTCCTATTTTTCTATAATGTGTCCACCGCTGATGGATTGCAGGGTGGTCGTAAACCATGGAAACAAGCAGTGTATAATGTGATGGAAAAATGAATGCAGCCAGCAAAGGAAGCAATATGGACAATGACAATACATTAGGAAATGGCTTGTATTAACGTTCTTTACATGATAGATTGACACAACCCCTTTAAGGTTTGATGATTTTTTTTCCAGCCAAAGGCCTCCTTCACAGTTTTTTGTGGCAATTTTTGGAGCCTGTAAAAAAAAAAGGCAAACATTTTTTCTGGCATTTTTTTTTGTTCACACATTTTTTATATATACATAGTGTACCTGGTATTTTTTCCCTTTAGAGAAGCCTATGATATGGGAGGAAAACTGAAAAACACTGCCATGCTGCAGTTTATAAAAAAAAAACTACCATGGACCCAAAAACACACTACAAATGAAGAAAAATGCCACTGCAAAAAAAACAAAACACATTTTTACTAAGGCCAAGTTCACACTTCAGTTATTTGATCACAATAACTGATGGAAATAACTGATCAAATAACTGAAGTGTGAACTCCAGCCTAACACCGTTTTTTTTTTTTTTTTTTTTACTGAGATGTCACAAAAAATTCTCTAACCTCTACACATAATACTTTCCTATATACTAAACAACAGTAATAGATATCTGATGTGAGACACATCTAGTGTCTCAGAATTACTTATTAAAGAATTACAGTCTTACAACAAATTCAACTATGTAATTTCACCAAGGATTGAACATAGAGAAGTGCTTCTGAAGCATGGTTACACAATACGTTTATCACATGACATTACAGTGGTCCCTCAAGTTACAATATTAATTGGTTCCAGGACAACCATTGTATGTTGAAACCATTGTAACTTGAGTCCTAAACTCTATGGAAAACTAGTAATTGGTTCCAAAACCCCAAAATGTCATCCCAGGATAGCAGTCAGTAATATATGCTGGAACCTGTAAATCACTTTCTGTGATGATGACACAAGCTTCTTTAGGGTCCTGTACAGTGCACAAGGAAAATGAAATGGACCCGCCGTCTCCTGACAGGTGGCGGCTTATCTTGGCACAGACATATAGCAGTACAGGACATGTAGTACCACACTCTACTGTAAAGAGGAGCTACTAGACGGTCAGTGCAGGTGTTTTACCAGAGAAATGGCTGAATGTTGATTGGTTGGATCTGAGTCTGATGCATTGCATGTTGGGTATAGTTTCAAGTTATGATGGCCCAGGAAAGACCATTGTATGCTGAAAATATTGTATCCTCAGGCTTATGTATTTTGAGGTACCACTGTATATACTTAAACCACTGGAATGTGCCCTTTTCTTGCCATGTCTTCAATTAAAAAACTGACTTGGTGGCACAAGTGACACTGTAGCAGAGTGAACAGGTGATGTTGTGTACAGAAAACAAGTACTCAGTGAAGAAGTGTAAGGAGTGTGGAGGGAATGGAAATGAAATTAAAGGGAATCAGTCAGCAGTTATGACCTTGCTAAACTCTTGACAGCACCAGCAAGAGGCTGTGGAGAGCAGTAAAAACATATGTTTTATGGAATTATCATTATCAGGAGTAGTGCGAATGTGAATTTTTATTCTGCCAGATTGTGCTTCTGCAATTGAGGTGGATCTTCACTGTGAAGTGCTCTCTGCAGTGAGCTGCTTCATAAGCCCTTACCTGCTGCTTTGGGTGATAGCTGTAGTGGTCTCCTGGTTGGATGCTGACACTCAGAACAGAGGAATGGGGCTGCAAAGCGGCTCAATCGAGAGAGCAGCGTGCACTTTACAGCAAAAAAAGGTTCATATTCTCACTACTCCTTCCACAAAAGGTATATTTATGCTGTTCTCCCCCACCTTACCTAGTGCTGATAACAGATTCCCTTTAACAAAGATTTGGATGGGGGCAACATGTCTGGATAATTTCATCCAGTAATGTATGAAAGATGTAGATGTTGAAGTAGTTTATAGCTTTGATAGTGTTGTATTATTTAATTTTTATTTATTATTCATACTTTTTGTGACTATAAATAATAAGTCTGCTAATTCGTATACATCAAGAGCAATCTCAAAACTGGGGTTGTCACCCATACACAGAATAGGTGATACTTATCTGATCATTGGGATCCCCACCAATAAATAGACCAGGGGTCTAGGAATTTGAATGGAGCAGGGATCTAGCATGTGCTCTGCTACTCCTTTCAGTGTCTGTGGGTCTGAGAACAAACGCCAAGTGCTATACTTGGCTGTCTCTGTAAGCGCCAAAGACTTGCAATGGAGTGACAAGGTTCATACTGGATCACTGCTCCATTCAGATTCCTCCTCACTGTGGTCATACAGTGAGTAGGAAAGAGGGCCAGGGACCCCAGTTTTAGTGATCAAGGGGGTGCCAATAATGGGGCTTCCAGAGTTCAGACATTTATCCTACATGTTGATTGTGGAACAACAGCTTCAACAGGCAGGAAGTTTGTTACCAGTTCATTGCACCATATGGTTAGCATAGTAACCTTATACCAAGGAAGAAACATTTTCTGCATTTAGAAATATGCTGTAGTTCTGAACAGTGAAGTGGTATAAAATTAAATCAAGTAATATCAATCTATTCATTTAACAGCTGGAAAATGTTCTATAATGAGATCAACCTGTGCTGGCATCATTTTTTCTCTTTCAAGAGTTCATTCATCAGTTATAGTGTAGCTATGCTTTCTGTGATGGATGTCAATATGTCTGCAACCATGCAAATTGTGTTATGAGCATGACTGGTTGCCAGCACTTGCCAACATACATTATATTCTCCTGTGCTTTTCACCAAAGGGATTTTGTTGTAAATTGAAAAGGAAATTGAGAGAAGAAAATTAAATAATGTTGCAGGCCTTCAATGTGGACTTTTTTGCTTATTTCATTAGGCTTTTGGTAGTATTTCTATATAATATACACTCTTGCCATCTGTTTGGAATATTGCTTTTGCTGTTCACTGTTACCGGATGTAGCAGGGTTAAGACACAAACCCTTAAAGGGGTTATCCCACGAATAATGTAAAAAATGAAAATCAGACATCATATAGAACATGATAATCTCTTTCTAACAAAGCTAGAACCAGCCCTGTACCTCACATGGATCCAGAGATCTCCACATTAATTGCTCTGCTAGATTTATATCAAGCCGACAGCTCAAGGGGAGAGTCTTTTCTGCTGGAGCTAAGGGGGCGTGTCTCAGCTCTACCTATCGCAGCAGGAGGCGTGTCCATGCTCTCCCTATCACAGCTCAGGAGGCAGTTAAAAGTTGAAACTGAGCATGTGCGGCCTTCTCAGTGAGTAGGTCAAAGAAATAAGAAATTAAGTGGTCCTATACGGATATATTTTATTGAGTAACTCAGTGGCTATACAAAATTTTTAATGACACGCAATTACAAAAGTGTTCAGATCCAGGTGCTGGTTTGAAAACTGTACAATATTTTTCGTGGGACAACCCCTTTAACTCAAATTTCTTAACTCATCGTTATCTTGAAACAAAAGCTATTGATAAGCAATTGAAGGTGTTTGCTTAACGCATTTAGTTTAGAGAACATGTCTCAGACAACATGTGTGCTAACTCTACTACATCTGTATGTACTCTACATTACTTCATTATTCGTGAATGCTGTTGTCCAGTTAATGATCTTTCTTAACTGAAGCACCAACATTGTAAGAAAACATTCCATATACAGTATGATATTGTGTTTTATTTCATTAGATTTGATTGAGTCACTTCAATCGAATCTTAAAGCACTTTACAATATAAAATAAATAGCATCAGTTCTCTTTGAGCTCCTAAACAGTCACATTTCTGAAAATGGCACTTTTTTAAATGTAGAAATTTTATATATGTCTGATGTAAATATTGTTGGCTCACAACTCTGGGGATACAACTGCATTTTTAACCCCTTAGTGACATATCTAATTTTAGCCTTAAGAACCAGCAACCCCCTCCCCCCCCCCCCCAATCCAATCCTCCAGCAGTCATAACTTTTAATTTTTTTCTTCTAAAAATTTTTCTTGATTTTGCAGGATAAGTTGTAGTTTTATTAGGAACCACTTTGGGGTACATTTAGTGTATTAAACAACTTGTGTTATTTTATTTTTAGGGTTCAATCTAAAAACAGCAATTTTAACATTTTGGGGAATTTATTTACAGTGTTCACTTTGTGGTATAACAGTAACGTAATAACTTTATTGTGTGTCAGTACAATGGCTGTCTGCCTCCCAACTGCCTCCTCCAGACTGAAGATGGGAGGGCCTGGTATTGTTTGAAAATTGGCGCTCCAAGTTTTCATACTAGAATCATGTCCAGAATCACAGGATTATCTCCACTACACAGAAGATATAGCGGTTAGAAATCGGGTTAGCAGTGAATGCAGCTGAAAGCCCTCACTTCCAACTTGATTTCTAACAGCTATATCTCCCGATGTAGCCAGGTCTTGAATGAAAGCTTGGAATGCCAGTTTTCAAACAAGACCAGGCCCATATCCCTAGCTGCTACCAATTCACAGATATTTGCAGCTAAAGCAGCCTTTCCCCTGAACTGTTAAGTGCTTTTCTGAAAGCCAGAGCAGTGCTTAGGCAAAATGTTAGGTGATTAAAGGGGGTTTTCTGGTGGAAACAGGTAACAGTGCTCCAAACTGCTAATAGCGCTGTTTAAAAAAAAAAAAGGCAATACTCACCACTGCCAATCCTGTACCTATGCTGTCCAGTCTCCTGCCATTCTCTGCTTATACAATTCAGGAATTTAGGTCCGTAATCTAAGGTCGCAATATTCAAGGAGTTAAAAAACAGCCATTGATTTAACTTCCTTAACTTAATTATATTACGCCTGTTGGTACAACCTATCAAGACATCATTAAAGAAACTCAGAAGCTTAGAAAGAGTTTACAACAGGAATATGAAATGTAAGTACCTTTCTCTTTATTATGTGATAAGAGTTCTATATTTATAAAAATGTGCACTGTGGCATCCAATAATAATAGTAGGGTTTAGTTTAACATTATTAAATAAATAAATGATTATGTTCTATTCTTAGGTTAGAAACAAAAACCCAAAAGGAACTGGCAGAAATTCAGCAACAAACTGTGATAGTGAAGGACAGAATTGAGAAGTAAGTCATGACGTGCAGTTATATGGAAGTCCTGAAATACAGTCCAAAAATTACTTCATTGGTTATTTAAGATACAGTGGAGCAAGACAAATAATGTGAATATACCTATGAGATATTTCATGCCTACAGTACACACATTTTGCAGTATTGGATGCAAAAGTAACTTGGTGATTATCATTGATGATGATTTTTACTAAAATTCAAGTTTCTCCAGATTATAATGCTGCTCCTTTATCCTTTCTAATCTTATTAAAGGAATATTCCCATCTCAACCATAAATGATTAATATCAGAATACCTGTAGGGTATGTGGAAGTAGTGGCCAATCAGTGCATACCTTTCAGTTATACTGGTGTTTTACCAGTAATATCCATGCTAATTGGCTAGATCTTACAGTCGATCACATGTGCCACAGATCCAGACTGTCTGTGGGATTATATGTTGAATGTGATTTCAAGTTACATTGACCCAAGAACGGCCATTGTAACTTGAATGATGACTATACTGCTGTCTCCTTACAGGACTGAGGGGCCATTAGACTCCTTTAAACACCAGAGCCTGTGTACAGTTGAACCCACTCCACCCTGTGTAGCAGGAGTGGATCCTGGAATGAAACTGCAGAGTTTGATGCCAAGACATCTTTGTCTCTTAGCTTCTGCAGCCATAGACAGCCTCTGTAGCAATACAAATGAATTATGACCCCAGATTAGAACTGTAAAATTATTCAGTCCCCTATATAAACTCAGACCCCAAACCCTAAAATAAATACAGATCTTATTTAGACTTAATCCCAATATTAATTCAAACCTCTGAATAAATTCAGATCTCAGACCAAACCCCTAAATTAATAGTAAACTCTGAATTCAGACCCTAGATCAGATGCCTAAGTAAATTCCTCCGCCACCCCTTCCCAACCAGGACCAAACCCATAAATTACGAGGGTTGTCTTACTTCAGCAAAAGGCATTTATAATGTAGAGAAAGTTAATACAAGGCACTTACTAATGTATTGTGATTGTCCATATTGTCTCCTTTGCTGGCTGGATTCATTTTTCCTGCACATTATACACTGCACGTTTTAGGGGTTATGACCACCCTACAACACATCAGCGGTGGCTGTGCTTTCACAATATAGGAAAATGCGCTGGCCTCTCTGGTGGCTGGGACTACAAGAATATGCATAATCCAGCACTTTTTTCTATAGTGTGCAAGCATGACCACTGCTGCTGGATTGCAGGACTGCAGGGTGGTCATAACCATGGGAACAAGCAGTGTATAATATGATGGAAAAATGATTCCAGCCAGCAAAGGAAGCAATATGGGTAATTACAATACATTAGTAAGTGGATTATATTAATTTTCTCTACATCATAAAAGCCATTTGCTGAAGTGAGACAACCCCTTTAATGCAGACCCTAGACCCCTACATTCCAACCCTAGACCCCTCTATATTTTACCATTTACCTTCATGAGCTCCTGTTTAGCTCCAGACACTGCACCCATGGTCCTTGCGCTAGCAGTGCCAACAGATTGTGTGCACTGCTACACACTACGCCCTGACACTGGACATCGTCAGGACACAGTACAACAGCTTCCGTAGCTGAGGAGGCTAGAAGTATTATTGGCCATTGTTTATTGAAGAATCCAGTTTAAAAAAATGTAGTAGTGGTTTGGGAAAAAAATTGCCTTCATCACTGCTCCCCAATCATATACCCCCTCCTCCCCGCACTGTATAGCTGTAGATGATCTAAAACTAGAGAGAAATCATCTAATGCTGGGTTCCTCATTTCTGTATAAGACAATTTTTTATGAGTTACTGATATATTAGTGTTCTTCTATATTTCCTTTATAGTATGAAACAAGAAGTTTCAAGTAGTGTAAAGCTGAACAGCACACTTCTTCTGGAGAAATTAGTAAGGAAAACATTTTTATGTTATATGAACAGTGCCATGCTTTTTAGCTAAAGTCATATACAATAATATGTAAAATACTGCTGGTGGATTTTTAAATACTTGAAGGTGTGTCATGAAAAGTCATATGAGCAAGCAGTGCAAACAAAAGTAACTGGTACTGGTGTCTGGTACCGTTCATGCCAGTGCTGACATGTGGAGCTGTAACTGTGGTCAATGACAATATATGTCCTTTATAGCCCACTGGGTAAATGTGGTTCTGGCCCAGGCACACCAGCAACATGGTCAGGTGATGGTAATGCAGCCTCACCGTTGTAATTGTGGGATTTCTGTGACAATCTTCTCCTCTGCCTCCTCAGCCTCCACTGTAGGCGCAGTTCAGAGTGGTCCTCCAGCATACCACCTATGGAAAGCACGACGCTGTCACGTGGTTCTGCACCTGGGCGGAGTCACACCGGCTTTGCAGCGTCAGGGAGGGCTGACCCATGCTCCCTGCATGGAGCATGTCTTCAATCTGGTTGTCAACCTGTTCCTGAAGCAGGGGCATACATAGAAATCATTGGGCCCCATAGCAAGAATCTGAATTGGGCCCCCTAACTCCGCCCAGTACCCATCCCTGGCACATCCCACCTCCTGCCCTGGCTCCACCTCTGCCACACCCCATTTGCTGCAAAGGGAACGCCGTAGGAACAAAACCCGTAAAATGGTGGAGGAATTGCTTTTTTCCCCCCAATTCCTCTCCATGCAGATATGTGGGAAGGGGGGGCGGTCTGAATATAGGAACGGACAGGGCCGATTCTAGCTCTTCTGCTTCCTGAAGCAAAAATTTAAATGGTGCCCCCCTCCCATTAATAATTAGTATGAAAGCCAAGTAGCCACCAAAACTCTCCTGCCAGATCTGAGGCGATACAAGTACAGATAATGTTATCACCTGCAGTCCTATGTAACACCACAGATAACACAGTGATACCTCTCTGACTACAGATAATGTAGTAGATGTCTCCTGCAGTCTTATGTAACACCAGATAACACTAGCGCTGATAATGTAGTAGTGTTAACTTCAGTCCTATGTAAAACCACAGATAACACTAGTGTAGATCATGTGGTAGTGTTACCTGCAGTCCTATGTAAAACCACAGATAAGGCTAGTGTAGATCATGTGGTAGTGTTACCTGCAGTCCTATGTAAAACCACAGATAACACTAGTGTAGACCATGTGGTAGTGTTACCTGCAGTCCTATGTAAAACCACAGATAACACTAGTGTAGATCATGTGGTAGTGTTACCTGCAGTCCTATGTACAACCACAGATAACACTAGTGTAGATCATGTGGTATTGTTACCTGCAGTCCTATGTAAAACCACAGATAACACTAGTGCTGATAATGTAACAGTGTTACCTGTGCAGTCCTATATACAACCACAGATAACACTAGTGCTTATAATGTAGTAGTCTTGCCTGCAGTCCTATGTAAAACCACAGATAACACTAGTGTAGATAATGTGGTGGTGTTACCTGCAGTCCTATGTAAAACCACAGATAACACTAGTGTAGATCATGTGGTAGTGTTACCTGCAGTCCTATGTAAAACCACAGATAAGGCTAGTGTAGACCATGTGGTAGTGTTACCTGCAGTCCTATGTAAAACCACAGATAACACTAGTGTAGATCATGTGGTAGTGTTACCTACGTCCTTAGTGTGCCTCCCTGTGCCTCTCCCACGGACTCCATGCTGTCAGTGCTGCCGTCTCTTCCTTCTTCTTGCCCCCCAAAATGTCCTGATGCAGCTGCGTCAAAACATAGAAACACTGTGGGCATGGTGATGGTGACAGACACACAGGGACAGGCACACACAGGGTGACAGACACACACACACACAGGGGGACAGGGACACATAGGGGCAGGGCACACACAGGGACACAGTGACAGACACACAGGGACAGATACACACACAGGGGGACAGACACCCAGGGACAAACACACACACACAGGAACAGACAAACACAGAGACAGGGACACACAGAGACACGGATACACACAGGGACAGATACACACATAGACACACACAGGGACAGACAGACACAGAGGGACAGGGACACATAGGGACAGGGACAGATAGACACACAGGGACAGACAGACAGACATACAGGGAAACACACACACAGGGACAGGGACAAACAGCTAGGCCTCACCAAACTCCAGCCTGGCTCCTCTCCATACAGCAATACAGCTCTCTGCTCCTCAGGCTCCTCCCCCATTGGCACATGGTCGGATGATGTCAGAAAGGTCCTTTAGCCCACAGCAACATCTATCCCTGGACTTCAGGGGTGAGCGGACGTACAGGGGAGGGAGGAGCATAAAAAGGGAACACAAGCAGGCAGGCCACAGGCTACCTCAATGCCCAAGGTTATCTAGTTAATTATGAATAACCTGGCTGCCTGTGTTGTGCAGAGTATATGTAGGGGGCGGGGCCTTCCTTGCTCTCAGGGCCCCCCTGTGCTGTGGGCCCCATAGCAGCTGCGTGGTCTGCCTGTATTGGCAGTATGCCACTGTCCTGAAGTCATCCACCCAACTGGAAGATGTCTTAAAATATCAAGGAAACTGTGCATGCACTTCAGCCACACTTACTGTGCAAAACACGCCCCTAATCAAAGTTATCACACTTTGGATTTCCACCCTCTGCATGTTGGACCAACTATATGAGCAGAGGAAACCTGTGGCCAATTTCTTGATCATGCAGACAGACAATACTACTCCCCGGTGTAACTTTGATGTTAGACAGTGGCAGCTCATGCGTGACAACTCCCGTGTGTTTAAGCCCTTTAAGGGGGCCACTTTATTTGTCAGCCGCCATGACTACGAGATGAATGATGTCATTCCACTCCTTCACGTCCTGGAAGGAATGCTGATAAATCTAAATGGTGAGGAGACAGAAGACATGGCACCTATATCTCATGGCCACCTGAGCCCTGAGGAGGCTTCATTGGCACTGGAGAAGGAGGATAATGAGGTGGAAGACATCAATGCCCAGGAATTCTGTACAGAACTAGGTGGTTTATCTGCCCAACTGGATGGAGGCAGGGAGTCCCTCCGAGTCCCTTGCGCAAGTGGCCAGATACATGCTGAGTTGCTTGCATAGTGACAGCTGCATTATCACCATTCGGCAGAGGGACAATGTAAGACCCTCACTACTGGTCCAAAATAGGGCCTTTTTTACACCTTCTGAGAGAAATAAAAAACGTAACTACTATTGCCATTGCCCATCCTCAATCCTCACAAAGGGGGGGACTCTCTAAGATCACGGTCCACTGCCGTGACTGCTGGAGGGTGGGTGGATAGGAACAGCACCAGCTCCATCAGTACAAACTTAAGTCTTGAGTCTCTGATGAGCACGTTTTTTCACCTGCCTACTGAAGGAACCACCGAACAGCAGGACATGGAGCAGAACCTGAACCAGCAGGTGTTGGTATAGTTGAACTGTAATCCAAGATCCTCTGAACTAATGGGCAGCCAAACTTTAATTGTGACCGCAACTGGCCGAGTATGCCCTGGTGTGGTGTCAGAGTGGGTGTTTAGTGCGGCAAGTGGCATAGTTACCCCAAAGAGAACTCGCCTTTCAACACAAAATGTTTATACCGGTGCCTGATAGCAGTAATGATCTGACTGTAATGTGTTGCCACACCAGAACATTGTGACAAATGGTCCGTTACTTCAGTCCATGTGCTGCTACCACCTTTCTTATGCTGTCACTTTCCTGATGCCACATGCTTGCTGCCTCTACTGCCATCTGCGTCTGCTGTGATCTGCTACCATCCCCCCACCACTGTGTTTTGGGGCCACCATTGTGACCTTTCATGCTGTTGCCACCCTCATCACTCTGTTCCGGGGCCAATATTGTGACTCCACGCTGTTGCCACCCTCACCAGTCTGTTATGGGGCCACTAGTGTCCCTGTTTGGCCATGTTGACATCACCATTTAGTTTTCCGTTCTTTTGATCTGTCTGAAGAACAGAAACACAACAAAAAAGAATGGGTCAGAAGGCTTGTACCACACGGTCAATATTTTGTATGAGGATTTGATTATGATTTAGAAGCCAAAACAGGAGTGGGTCCAAAACACAGAAGACATGCAAATATGTGCATCACATGTTGGACTAATTCCTGTTTTTGCCTTACCAATACTGATCAAATATGGATGCAGAAAACTAATCAAATACTGATTGTGTGATAAAGGTCTTTTCCAACTGAATAAGGGCTCATTCATATCAGTTTTGCTATCCGCAAATTGCGGATCTGCAAAACGTGGATACCAGCCGTGTAAGTTTCAGATTTTGCGGAACTCACAGGGCCAGCCCTATATAGAAATGCCTATTCTTGTCCGCAATTGTGGACTAGAATAGGACATGCTTTATATTCCTCGGAATGAAACTACAGAGTCGGAAAGCACGCGGTGTGCTGTCTGGACTTTTTACGGCCCAATTGAAATTAATCGGTCTGCAATTTTGCGGAACTCATGCGGACTCAGAAATACAGCTGTCTGAATGAGCTCTAAAGCCGATTTCAGAGGCAAATGGCCCAAACTTATGCAAATTGAGCATGAGACCTCTTTTACATGGTTAGTATTTTGATCATGATTTGGAAGCCAAAAGCAGGAGTGGATCCAAAACACAGAAGACATTCAAACATTTCCACCGCATGTTATCTCTGTTTTGGACCAACTCCTGATTTTGCCTTACCAATACAGATGCTCACACTACAGGATCTGCTTTTTCTGGGTTGTTTTTCTGACAGATCAGAAGACGAAAAAATAATGATGTGAACACAGCCTTACTGCTGACACCCTCCACTCTGTGATGGGCCCACTACTTGAATTTTGGACCAATGCACGGTTGTCCTTGCCAATAGATTAGACCTGACGCTAACATTGACCTGTAAGGCGGAGTTCACACTTCTGTTATTTGGTCAGTTATTTCCGTCACTTATTGTGAGGCAAATTCAGGAGCCACGTCTTGGATTAGGTATCATGAATAGATCTATACCTGTTCTGTGGGTTTGACCTGTACCTGCTTTGGGCTGACAGTAACTGACCAAATAAGTGAAGTGTGAAAAAAGCCTAATAGTAGCGCACAGTCATTCTACTGTTAACAGAAGGGATTCAAATGCATGTGTTTGCACTGCTATAACATGGATTAAAAGAACCTTTATTTTCTCTACTGCTTTATTGGCGTCGCCTCAATATCCTTATTTTGTTCCACTAAAGAGTCATTGGGACACCTGCAGGTGCCCGCAGTGGGTTATTTTTTATTTTTTTTTGCTTTACTTTAGGATGCTGTATGCTTTGTTTTTTTTTAAATCTAGGTGTTAGCTAGGAATGTTGGTAGCCTGTACAATGATGCAAGCATCCATATATGTGACCTGCCTGTCATTCAGACGCACAGTAACTGTTTCGCTACCAGAAAGGACTAGTTATGCATGTTGCTGCACTGCACAGTGATGTACACCAGGACACATACTCCCTAAAGTTTAACTGCAGACTAGGATAGACCTGATTTAACGCGCTTCGTGAAACTAATTTGGATCAAAGCAAATTTTTGGGAGAAATTCGGCAAAGTGACAAAATTGAATTTTTGAAAACTTCGCTCATCTCTAATTGCAGGGATCATAGGATCATCACAGTAAAAACATTCTGGTCACATTAGAACTGATCATACTAATTCTAAATGTAAACATTGTATGTGGACACAAAATTCCAAAGTAATGAACCTTCAAACAAACACCACAGCAATTCCCTCCCATTCTAGCACCACAGCTCACATATAGTGTTCCGAGTCTGTTGATGCATGATGATATGGCCCATGATCTGATGTCAACTTAAAAGATCGCCCCTAAGAGCTGAGATAAGACAGATAAGTCAACTTGATGAATTGAATGACTTGATGAATGTGACTCTGAAAGGGACTGAGCAGCCTGCAATGCGTGATAAAACATGAAGGCAGCAGAAAAGCCCAATTACCAAAATTACTTTTATGACATAATACAGTTTAATTAAAAATAATTATGTGAAGCTGTCCATAGCCTTTAAGGGGTTACTCACCAAACATGACCTGTCCATTTTGATGAAAAGAGAGGATTGAAGATGTACAGTAATAAAGGGAAATAGTGGAAATTTGATATATTTACTTGTAGTTCTAATAAATATTTTATGGTTTTCCCCCTGGTGCTGAAGAATGAATAACTTGTACTTTATGGTCACCTTAACAGGAAGTTAAACACGTCAGTATAATAAGAATATGTGTATGTTGGACAATATACACAGTCGAGTCATATTATTATTAGAGATGAGCGAGTAGTGAAATATTCGAAAGTTCGAATTTCGATTCGAATAGACCGCGTTATTCGACTATTCGACCGACTATCGAATCCATTATAGCCTATGGGAAAAAAATGCTCGCCACTTGCAAATCTCAATTCGACCACTTGGAGGTCACCAAGTCCACCCTGAAACCTCAGAAAATGATGCCAACACTGCTGGAATGCAACTGGGACAGCAGGGGAAGCATGTCTGGGTGCATATAACGCGCCCAAGTCGCACTATTATGTCACTATCACAGCCTCTCAACAATACACTCCAAACACAATATAACTTCTATGTAAAGTGAGACAATACAAGGAAACCTTCTTTCCTCTACATTGCCATGGACCCCAAGCCAAACTGTACAAAAAAGAAGAAAAAATTCTGCACCCCTTAAAATCACGTTGCCTATGACAACCACAGATGGCATAGGCAAGGGGGAAAGCAAATAGACCCCACCCCTAATTGTCATTGTGTGTGTGAGATGTGGTCAGACATGTCTTCTTTAAAATGTAAAAACAACTCAAACACATGCAGAAGCCTTAAAATGCCCAAATTATTGGCGCTTGAGATGTCAGTGACCCGACCTGGCCCAGTGTCATGTCTAGCAGGTAAAGCAGTGGGGATGTTGAGGGATGCGTAGGACCGCAAAAGGCAGGAAGAGGCCGTGGGGTGGCCAGAGGCTTATGGAGAAGGCAGGCTAGAGCCCGCAGGGCCGCATCTCTTCCCTATAACAGGCCCCCACACAAAGCTCTCCCATCGAGGGCTCTTAGGTCCTTGTTGTGAAGATATTTTAATGAGTGCGCAAAGTTAGCTTGAGGTGAGACCTTGAAAAAATTATATGGAGGCCCTTGAGGTGAGCCCTCGAAAAAATTATGTGGAGGCCCAAGAGCTGAGACCTTTTAAAAATTGTATTAAGGCCCAAGAGCTGAGACCTCTTAAAAATTGTTTTAAGGCCCAACAGCTGAGACCTCTTAAAATTGTGTGAGGCCAAAGCTGAGACTCTTAAAAATTGTATTAAGGCCCAAGGGTGAGACCTCTTAAAAATGTTTGTAGGCCCAAGAGGTGAGACCTCTTAAAAATTGTGTGGAGGCCCAAGAGCTGAGACCTCTTAAAAATTGTGTTAAGGCCCAAGAGCTGAGACCTCTTAAAAATTGTATTAAGGCCCAAGAGCTGAGCCATAATAATTTTTTCTTTTGTTTTTTTAATGGAGCAATTCTACGGCGGTTAAGGAGGAGGAGGAGGAAATGGCACTTCATACAGATGACTTCACTTTTGGCTGCTTTCCACTGTTGTAGAAGCAAAGTCCGGGTCAATCCACTTGCTGTTCATTTGATTGGCGTCAGACCTGTCGGCACTGTCGGTTGACAGGCGGCTGCGCTTATCTGTTATAATGCCCCCGGCTGCGCTGAACACCCTTTCTGATAGCACGCTGGCGGCAGGGCAGGCAAGCACCTCCAAGGCGTACAGGGACAGTTCCAGTCACGTGTCCAACTTGGAGACCCAGTAAGTGTAGGGCGCTGAGGGATCGGGGAGGACAGCGGTACGGTCTGCCAGGTACTCCCGCAACATCCGCCGATACTTGTCCCTCCTGCTGATAGTGGGCCCCGCAGTGATGGAAGTTGCACGAGGGGGTGCCATGAACGTGTCCCACACCTTGGATAGTGTTCCCCTGGTGGCTGTGGGCCTGATCGATGTTGTCAGACTCCGGGAGACACTGTCCTCTCTGCCGCCAGCGATGGTGGGTGGGAAAATCTCCATCATGTTCTGCACGAGTTCCCTCTGGTATTCCAGCAATCGATTCGTCCTCTCCTCTACCGGAATAAAAGAGGAGAAGTTATCTTTATACCGGGGGTCCAGGAGTGCGAAGACCCAGTATAGTTTGTTCTCCAATATCTGGACAACACGTGTGTCCCGGGAAAAGCAGCCCAGCATGAAGTCAGCCATGTGTGCCAGACTCTGAATAGGCATGACGTCACTGCCCCCACCAGAAGGATCATTTGCCATTTCCTCCTCTTCCTCTTCCGCCTCCTCTCCGCCCCATCCGCGCTGAACCAATGGGACGCACACAGCCTGACTGCTACCCTCGCCGCCAGCATCCTCCTCCTCTTCCACAGCCACCTCCACGTCGTCCTCCTCCTCATCCTCCTCCTCCTGCAACTGCCACCGAGAAGCAGACAAAAGTGTGGTCTGACTGTCTAGCTCCGTTGCGTCTCCTCCTACCCCCGTCTCCTCTGTGTGCAATGCGTTCTCCCTTATTGCGATGAGCGTTTCTTTAAGGACGCATAGGAGCGGGATGGTTAGGCTCACTATAGCGTCCTTGCTGCTGACCTTCTTGGTGGACTCCTCAAAGATACGCAGTACATCGCATATGTCTGCCATCCATGGCCATTCGTGGTTGGCAAACTGAGGGAGCTGAGTTGGAGGCACGCGTGGATTCATAATCTGGTACTCCATCAATGCTCTCTGCTGCTCACACACCCTGGCCAACATGGAATAGGTGGAATTCCAGCGAGTCGGCAGGTCGCACAACAGCCGATGTTCAGGCAAATGGAGGCGTTGCTGGAGTTTTTTTAAGCTAGCAGCAGCTACAGTTGACTTCCGAAAGTGAGCGCACAAGCGCCGCACTTTCACCAGTAGCTCTGCCAGGTTGGGGGTAAGTCTTTAAAAATTTTTGGACTACCAAATTAAAAACGTGGGCCAGGCATGGTACGTGATTGAGTTCGGCAAGCTCCAGAGCCGCCACCAGGTTACGGCCGTTATCGCACACGACCATGCCTGGTCCTAGCTGCAGCGGCGACAGCCACATCTCCGTCTGCTGCAATATGGCGTCCCTCACCTCTGGGGCGCTGTGCTTCCTGTCGCCCAAGCTGATGAGCTTAAGCACCGCCTGCTGACGTCTCCCCGCGCCAGTGCTGCAACGCTTCCAGCTAGCGGCTGAGGGCAATTTAAGGCAGAGGAGGAGGAGGAAGAGGAGGGGGGTTTATCAGAACCCGTGCTGGCAATCTTGGGCGGGGGTGGTAGGTAGGCCGTCTCTGTTTGCGACCCCGTCCCCGCTTCCACAACATTCACCCAGTGTGCCGTCAAAGAGATGTAGCGTCCCTAGCTGCAAGCGCTTGTCCACGAGTCGGTGGTCAAGTGGACCTTTGCGCTGACTGCGTAACTCAGGGCCCGCCTGATGTTACGCGACACGTGCTGGTGCAGGGCGGGGACGGCACACCGGGAAAAGTAGTGGCGGCTAGGGACGGAATAGCGAGGTGCGGAAGGCCTGCGTCTCCACAAGCCTAAACGGCAACATCTCCAGGGCCAGCAGTTTGGAGATGTGGCAGTTTAAGGCTCGGGCTTGGGGGTGACTCGAGGCGTACTTCCGCCTGCGGTCGAACGCCTGCGAGATGGACAGTTGATGGGACGAGGAGTATGAAGGTGCAGGCGAAGATGCGGGGGAAGGGGAGGCTGAAGGAGAAGGCCCCAAAGTAGCCAAGGCAGAGGCAGATGTTGAGGTGTCCTGGCTGGAGGTCTGGACCGCAGTGGCAGCACACAACAAAGGGGAAGAGGCAGTGGCAGCAAGACCAGGCGCAGGTTGTATTGCGTTTGCTCTCTCCCACTCAGCCCAGTGCTTGACTTCCAAGTGACGCCGCATGCCTGAGGTGGTCAGATTGCTCTTCTCAGAGCCCCTACTCAGTTTTGAGTGGCAGAGTGCGCAAACCGCGCTCAGTTTGTCGTCCGCGCAAACATTAAAAAATCTCCACACCACAGAAGTACGAGGCCTCGATGGGGGAGCTTCGCGCGACTCCCTGCTGCCGGGAACAGCTTTGGCCCTGCTGGCTGTGGCCTGCCTTCTCTGTCTGGACTGTCCTCTGCCTCTGGACATCCCTCTGCCTCTTGCTGCCTTTTTCGGTGATGCGCAGACCACCACATCTTCGCTGCTTTCCCCGCTGGACATCACCCCTGGCCAAGTGGGGTCGGTCATTTCGTCGTCCACCACCTCCTCTTCCACTTCCTCACTCTGCTCCTCCTCCTGCCCACTGGACATTCCAACAGCCTCCCTTGATGGCAACTGCGTCTCATCATCATCGCTCATGATAACAGATGCTGGTTCCGGGTCCACATCACCAGGAGATGGCGGATACTCAAGTGTTTGGGCATCACTACAAACAAATTCCTCTGGTATCTCCTGGGATTCTTGCAGCACATCTGGAAAAGGACCCGAAAAGAGCTCCTGGGAGGGGTCAAGGGTGGGATGACTCTGTTGGCCAGGTTGGGAGGAAGGAGGGTCAGAGTGAGACTGTGTGGATGACTGGGTGGTGACAAGTGAGTGGAAGCGTTATCGGCTATCCATTGCACCACCTGTTCACGCTGCTCAGGCCTCAACAGCGGTGTAACCTGCCCCCCCGCTTAACTGTCCCATAAAGGCAGGGATGCTGGATGAGCGGAATGCTGGCTGCCCCTCACCAGCACGCATTGTATCCCCACTGGCTTCAACGCGGTTTGTGCCCCCACCAGCATTTCCGCGCCCCCGTCCACGTCCCTTTGCGCTAGCCCTCCGCATTTCAGGCATTTAACTTTTTTTTGCCACGCGTTCTGCAAAATATAAATTTTTTAGGAGAACACTTGGCGTATACAGCCGTATACTGCCAGAAGGTCAATAGATGCCTATACGCACCAGGTATATTAACAGGGTTTTGCTGGCACACAGAACGCACAACAGTGGTGCCAAATATACTTTCTTTTTTAGGAGAATACTTGGCGTATACAGCCGTATACTGCCAGAAGGTCAATAGATGCCTATATGCACCAGGTATATTAACAGGGTTTTGCTGTCACACAGAACGCACAACAGTGGTGCAAAATATACTTTATTTTTTAGGAGAACACTTGGCTATACAGCCATATACTGCCAGAAGGTCAATAGATGCCTATACGCACCAGGTATATTAACAGGGTTTTGCTGGCACACAGAACGCACAACAGTGGTGCCAAATATACTTTATTTTTTAGGAGAACACTTGGCTATACAGCCGTATACTGCTAGAAGGTCAATAGATGCCTATACACACCAGGTATATTAACAGGGTTTTGCTGGCACACAGAATGCACAACAGTGGTGCCAAATATACTTTTTTTTTTTAGAAAAATACTTGGCGTATACAGCCGTATACTGCCAGAAGGTCAATAGATGCCTATACGCACCAGGTATATTAACAGGGTTTTGCTGGCACACAGAATGCACAACAGTGGTGCCAAATATACTTTTTTTTTTTAGAAAAATACTTGGCGTATACAGCCGTATACTGCCAGAAGGTCAATAGTAATAATAAAACTGAAAAGTTGGGCGTGCAAAATTATTCGGCCCATTTACTTTCAGTTGAGAAAACTCACTCCAGAAGTTCATTGAGGATCTCTGAATGATCCAATGTTGTCTTAAATGACTGATGAGGATAAATAGAATCCACCTGTGTGTAATCAAGTCTCCGTATAAATGCACCTGCTCTGTGATAGTCTCAGGGTTCTGCATCATGAAGACCAAGGAACACACCAGGCAGGTCCTTGATACTGTTGTGGAGAAGTTTAAAGCCAGATTTGGATACCAAAAGATTTCCCAAGCTTTAAACATCCCAAGGAGCACTGTGCAAGCGATCATATTGAAATGGAAGGAGTATCAGACCACTGCAAATCTACCAAGACCCGACCGTCCCTCTAAACTTTCATCTCAAACAAGGAGAAGACTGATCAGAGATGCAGCCAAGAGGCCCATGATCACTCTGGATGAACTGCAGAGATCTACATCTGAGGTGGGAGAGTTTGTCCATAGGACAACAATCAGTCCAACACTTCACAAATCTGGCCTTTATGGAAGAGTGGCAAGAAGAAAGCCATTTCTAAAAGATATCCATAAAAAGTCTCGTTTACAGTTTGCCACAAGCCACCTGGGAGACACACCAAACATGTGGAAGAAGGTGCTCTGGTCAGATGAAACCAAAATCGAACTTTTTGGAAACAATGCAAAACGATATGTTTGCCGTAAAAGCAACACAGCTCATCATCCTGAACACACCATCCCCACTGTCAAACATGGTGGTGGCAGCATCATGGTTTGGGCCTGCTTTTCATCAGCAGGGACAGGGAAGATGGTTAAAATTGATGGGAAGATGGATGGACAAACTCACGGAAAAAAAAAGTGGTTTCAAATGGCAGAACATGCTCAAAAACCCCAATGCTGTAGCGCATTTATAACCGGGGGAGCAAATCCCGCACATGTGGCCCACTGCCGAACGTAATCCCCAGCAAAAAAATGCATACAATGGAGGATGCTTGCAGCGGACATGTACCATAAAGACATCCTACACAGGGTAGACAAATGTGCGGATGTGACAATCTACATAGAAAAACAATTCACAGAAAATGGTGCACTACAGCGGAAAATGCAGTTGACAATATATGGCTAAACCCTCACTCTGGTGTTAAAATGAGACTTTCGCCAATATATCCTTATATCAAAGACATACCGGAGCCCGAGCACCGCGTCAAGGTATCTCAAGTGGCACGGGACCTAACGCTATCCCTACTATGGTATAGGTAATGACAGATAGGTGCATGAGGTCCGAGACACAGCGACCAGCTCCCAGTTACCTCCAGCGTGAAATCACACATACAATGGGAGGGGGGGCGGAGGCTGTATTTTCCACATAGCCCTGACGTCATGTGACCCAGGCTGCACAGGTGCACCTGAATGTTACCCATTAGTATAATCAAGGCACATTCAACCTGGAGTTGCCACGCCTCCAGGAATAAACGTACAAACAAACTCATGGGAAAAAAAAAAAGTGGTCTCAAATGGCTGGTCGCTGTGTCTCGGACCTCATGCACCTATCTGTCATTACCTATACCACCTATATCTGTCATTACCTTGACGCTGTGCTCGGGCTCTGGTATGTCTTTGATATAAGGATATATTGGCGAAAGTCTCATTTTAACACCAGAGTGAGGGTTTAGCCATATATTGTCAACTGCATTTTCCGCTGTAGTGCACCATTTTCTGTGAAGATGGATGGAGCCAAATACAGGACCATTCTGGATGAAAACCTGTTGGAGTCTGCAAAAGACCTGAGACTAGGACGGAGATTTATCTTCCAACAAGACAATGATCCCAAACATAAAGCAAAATCTACAATGGAATGGTTCAAAAATAAACGTATCCAGGTCTTAGAATGGCCAAGTCAAAGTCCAGACCTGAATCCAATTGAGAATATGTGGAAAAAGCTGAAAACTGTTGTTCACAAACGCTCTCCATCAAACCTCAAAGAGCTCGAGCTGTTTTGCAAGGAAGAATGGGCAAGAATTTCAGTCTCTAGATGTGCAAAACTGATAGAGACATACCCCAAGCGACTTGCAGCTGTAATCGCAGCAAAACAAAGTATTAATGCATGGGGGCCGAATAATTTTGCACGCCCCACTTTTCAGTTATATTATTACAAAAAAAGTTTAAATGATCCAATAAATTTTGTTCCACTTCACAATTGTGACCAACTGATTCTTCACCAAAAATGTAAAATGTTATATCTTTTTGTTTGAAGCCTGAAATGTGGCAAAAGGTTAAAAAGTTCCAGGGGGCCGAATACTTTTGCAAGGCACTGTATCTGGAATCATGCTGACTTAAGTGCACCCCTGCTGGAGGGTGCTTGGGGGAAGATCCATAAAGCAAACACGATAATTGAGGTGATCACACAGCTGCTCAATTGGTTTCAATGCTGGGGAATTAGTAGGCCACGGTAGTACTTGGAAGTCTTGCCAGGTTATGCTCTTCCAACCAGTTTCAGACATTTCTAGCCAAGTGACATTATCTTTCTGGGTGATCCCATCTACTCCTGGATAAACAATCAGCTTGTATGGGGGTACATGATCTGCAAGGATGGATTCATGCCTAAATCAGTTGAAAATGCCTTCTATATGGATGAGCAGGCCCGGAGAATTCCACAGAAACATTTCCAAGACTTTATTGTTACCACCAGCAGCTTCTCTTCGTCCACCAATGGTTGCAGGGTGTTTGTTCTCTGATGTTTCTCACCTGACACACCAACGTCCATCCGTTTCTTGAAGCAGAAAACGTGATTCATCAGAGAAGGCAACCCTTTGTTAAAAAGCGGAGGTCCAATTCCAATTCATCTGCTTCGCAGACCCATACGTAGTATGGTTTGCTGAACTGTTCGCAGTAGGCCCCTGGTTCATTATAACAGTGAGCTGCTCCACTGCAGCATTTCAGTATGCCATTGTGGACCTTTGTAGCCAACATTCACCTGTCACATCAATGGCACATTGTGCTCTTCCACAAAATTTATTCACAATGGTGCCATTTGTCCTCTCACAGTAGACCACAGCAGCACGTGTACAGTTCACAGCCTGCGTAGTTTCAGAAATACTGCCACCCTTGGCTCAAAAGCCAATAATCATCCCTTTTTGCAACTGTGATAAATCACCTCTTTTACTCATGACAGCAACAAAACATATGTATGCAGACAGCCTATTGTACACCATAGGAAGTGGTCATAATAATGTGACTCGACTGTGGATACTTTTCTGCAGTTAGTGTATTCCCATGACATGTACATAAAATATAAACACAGCAGTGGAGATTTACTAAGCTGAATGCTCTACAATTCTGACTTCACTGGAAAAAAAACATGCTCTGCACCACATTTATTATGTGCTTAAAAAACTTCTAGTCCTCACTTGTCAAGGGGCATGGCTTACTGTGAAGTGGTGTGGATTAATGGGAATTTGGCCATGGCTACCCTGCTCATCATTAGTATGTCACAAATAACACATTTTAAAAATTGCTGCAAGTTAGATGTATCTGGCTGGAAGTCATCTTTCTCACACAGAAGCCAGAGGCCCACAGTTCACAACCCTCATGGGGAATTTTCTTGTAGGACCTAATTACATTGATTTGTTTTTGTTAGATGGAAAAATGTGAGACCCCCCATGACTTTTGTGACCATTTTTCAGCAGTCATGGAAAACAGGTTAACGAAAGCTGACTCCAGCAGCTGCATTTCATTGTGGAGTTATAAGTTTTGTAATGTAACTTCCCAAATTAGGTTTCAATGGGACCTTCCTAAAGCCGCGTGGCACATCCTTTGCATTTTCCAGCAAAGTACGTTGTTTGGGTTGTCTGTGCATTGAGTATCCCTGTGTTGCAAGCAACCAAAAACAGCTGTATCATGCTGTGACATTATGACTTCATTTAGGAATGGTACAGTACTTTTTTAAAATGAGATTTAGACTATAAACCAAGGCCAGAGTAACACCAACCTTGGACAAGCAACTAGTTATGCCATAAAATAAATATTACTGAGAATCTGACTCAGGCAATGCGATCAGCCAAACTGTTTACAGATGTGCAAAATTTGTCATTTTAGCTACTGGCCAGAAATCCCATACATAACACAGTGACTACTGCTTCAGTTTGAGACATCCGTCAAGGTTGAGCTTCTATTTCGATCCAGTCTTAAAGGAACTCTGTTTAGAACAAATATTGTACACCTTCTGCCAGGGCTGGGCTGAGACTGAAATTCAGCTCTGTCATTATAAAACAGACAGGTCCAACCTGCTGTGTGGTGAATATGAAATGTGTTTGTGGCCTATGAGAGTGAATGTCAGAGGGTGCCCTGCCACACTATTCAACTGTATCACCATTCTGAGGACAGCAATACAGTTGTATCTGCGTTGGCCGCTACTTTCAGAGCTCAAGCCCTGGATGTTTTGGCCTAGCAATGCCTGGGGCAGCCCACTTCAGCACCAGCCCATCTGGCATTTGCCAGAATTGCCAGATGTGTCACACTTCTGCTAAAGGTTACATTGTGTTACATTGACAAGAATTGCCAAATGGTCAGTCCGACCCTGCCATCTGCTAAAAGTATCATAAGTAACTGTGACATTAACCTGATCTTACCAGAAACAGGAGACTTGATAATGTCATGAGTTACTGATAGTAGGGCCCAGAATATACACTTAGTTCACAAAAAAGTTCACAACACATCATATTTGGCCCACCACCTATAACTACAATTTTACAATTCATATGTACCTATCATAGCGTTTGAGTAAATATGTAACGACATTGGGGGGAATTTTTCTTTTTATCATTTTACGCTGGTCTATGATATTCCATGCCCATCCACTTGGAGCTGGTATACATTTCAGTCTTATTTTACATTAGAAAACTGGCATAAAAGATAAATGTTATTGGCCTGTTGGCCTTACCCCACCCTCTCGATGCTACCCTCTCGACAAAGTGGCAACAGAAGCATAGAAATGCCACTTGCACCTAAATATTGACACAGCGATCATTTAAAGAGTCACAAACATGAGGTTTGCAACTTTCTTACACTATCAAACGGGCATGGGGGGAATTATAAATCTCCCCCCCCAATTGATTTCAACCATTTTTCATTTTTACTGTAATTTAGTTGCAGTAACAATTCTCTATCCACATATACTCTCCCTCTAACCTCCAAGTGGTGATCATCTACCGACCATCAAGCCCTGCAACCACCTTTATCAAGCATTTCACTACCTGGTTCCCACGCTTTCTCTCAACTGACATACCATCATCTACCATCATCATGGGGGATTTCAGTTGCCTCATTGACACGTGCCATTTAGCGGTCTTTGAACTCCTACATGTCCTTCCTCTTTTGGCCTCTCATAGTGATCATCCACTGCAACTCACAACAAGGGACACAGTCTCTCTCAATCTCTCAAACTCTATGTCTGACCACAATTTACTTACTTTTCAATCTGGTGACTCCAGGCTAGAAATTAGCACACCCTCGTAAGAACCTCACTCTCCCGCTCTACTATATAGCCACAACTTCATGATTTAGAGCCACTGTTTTCTGTAACACCACAATAACTGTAGATCTTGAATCAGTCACCCCTGTTGCACATAATAGAAGTAAACAAATCAATAGCTAACCCTGTACACCAGTGTGACAAAAAAAACTGCTTCTAGGGTTGCGTTGGATGAAAACCCACTTAAAGGTAGACATTTCAAGTCTGCACTCACTTCTGTAAAACAGGACTACTTTACTATTGTCCTGTTTTCTCTGTCTCACAACCCAAAACAGTTATTTAATACTTTTATATCCCTACTCCATCCCCCCAGACTCTCTACAAATCTGCCCAATGCTCTTCCCCATAACCTGCTTCTCCACCAATACAGATGAAAATCTTTCCATCCTACTCTCCAAATTGCACCTCACCACCTGTGCACTTGACCCAATCCCATCCAACCTCATCCCAATCTTACCGTTGTGTTTGTTCCAGCTGTAAGCCATCTCATCAAAGTTAAACTATCCACTGGTGTCTTTCACTTTTATTTTAAACATGCAACGATCACACCCATCATGATGGCTTATGAACATAAGTGAATTTCAAGTGTGGGTTCTGTCCGTGTTGAAAGCCTTATGCACATGAGTGAGTTTCACTTGCAGGTGCCTTTCATGTTCAAATAGGACAGAACCCGCAATTAAACTGAACCATTAAAATCAATTATGCACATGTACATTTTTTTTCCAACACAAGATTGCATTGTGAAATAAATGCAGCATGTAATATCTTTTGTGGTTTACACGCAATAAGGGCTCCATAGAAATGAATAGGTCTGTGTTAAAAAAATGCAAATGTTTTGCATTTTTCTCACAGGGCTTGCTCATTAAATTGGTCAGTGAAAAAAAAACTCAACTACACCAAAGGACTGTCCATTTTTCACTGAATGTTTTATTCTTCAGGTTCTTGCTGATGAAAAATGCATGAAACCTTGCAAGAACTTAAAGGGATTCTCCAGGAATTAAAAAAATTACTGCAAATACTTAAGTATTAGTTTAATATAAATATATTTCCAAATACCTTTCATTAGTTATAATGTCTCATTTTATCTAGGGAGAAATCATCAGGGGAAATGAAATGGCCGCCATCTTATTAGTACACACAAAACCTATCCTATTCACACTACAAGACAAGTTAATATACAACACTGGGCTAAGGAGCTGCCTCATCATCCTCTCTGCTCTGCTTGTCCAGGTTTATCATCCTGAATACAGTTTAATATGATCTTCAACTGAATCTCTGTAGGAATGGAGTTCATGAGGAGACATGAAGTATAGAGAGGAGGGTGGGGGGTAATGAGCAGCAGCACTTGTATACAGTCTCCATTACCACATCCCCACAGTCTGTCCTGTCTGTCCTCTCTGTACTTCATGTCTCCTCATAAACTCCATTCCCACAAAGATTCAGCTGTATTCAGGATCATAATCCCTGACAAGCACAGCAGAGAGGAGGATGAGGCAGCTCTTTATTCAGTGTTTTGAAGTAACTCCTGTGTGATAGGGGAATGTAACTATACTATAACTATTTTGCGAGGAAACACTATTTGTCTTAAAATGAGAGAAATTTAAATTTAGAAATTTGCAAATTATTCCAAATTTTCAGTAAATTTGGGTTTTTATTTATACATAAAAGTAAAACATATCAACTCAAATTCACCACTAACATGAAGTATGATGTGTCACAAGAAATCGCTTGGATCAGTAAAAGAGTTTCAGAATTATTACCAGATAAAGTGACACGGGTCACATTTGAAAAACGGGGCTTCGGCATTTGGTCCAAACTGGCTTTTGCTGGAAGGGGTTAAAGGCTCTGTCGGCATTACTGGGGTGGTGGCCATTATTGATACTGGGGTACTATGTAGGAGGCATAATATATATTGGGGCACTATCTGGGGCTATTATATATACTGTGGCACTGTAGGAGCATTATGTATTCTGAGGGCACTTTAGGGGTCGGGTTTAAAAATAAAAGCCAATGAACTACATTTGTTTTTAATGGCTATTTATAACAATCATTAAAAACAGTTGCAAAATAGATGCAAAATGGTCATTATAAACCAATAGCCAGTAAAGGCATACAAACATGGATGCAAAATGGCCAGGAAAAACTGACAGTGTATCAGTTTTTGGGCTCATTGAGATGACCATATGTGTTTTGCGGTCCACAAATTGCGATACGGAAAACATGGATACCGGCTGTGTGCGTTCTGTATTTTGCCCTATGATAGAAATGCCTATTCTTGTCTGCAATTGCAGACAAGAATAGGACATGCTTTATCTTTTTTTCAGTGCCACTGAATATTAACAGCCCAGTCGTGTGAAGAGTCCAGCCATTTCTCAGCCACAACAACTATATCTATGTGTTCCTCAAGTATAATGGACTCCAGCTCCCCCATTTTTGCTTGCTAGATTTCTGGCACTTGTGAACATATATTTTAAATTGGGGTTCCTTGTTCTATGTTGTTTGTTTGTAACAGGCTCGTGTTACCAGCAGCTCTGTTTTTCATGGGTGTACAATTATACCAAGTCACCTCCCTACTTTCCTCACTAACTCAGCCTCCACAAAATTACTATTGTCCCTCCTCTATCCCACTCTGTATCTACTCTGTCTACCTCATTATTGATATGAGCCCCCTCCCCCCAGATCCTAGTTTAAATGCTCCTCCAGCCATCTAATCATTTTTCCCCCAGCACAGCTGCACCCTTCCCATTAAGGTGCAGTCATTCCCAGCTGTAGAGTCTGAGGCTGACAGAGAAGTCAATTTCTCCATGACCCCAAACCTTTCTTTCTATGGGCGGACTGGGAACTTAAAGTGGCCCTGGAAAAAATACTAAAAGTGGTCCCGTTTTGTAGTCTGGTCCAGATTGATGGAAGGCAGGGCCAGCAATACCATATTGTGGCACATTATACTATCCCAACAGAGCCAAATACCACAGTCCATCACAAAATACTGCCAGAAGCACAAGATACATTCCCAAAAACTTACACTGGCTGGCCATGAGGAGGGCCCTCTGGGCATCAGCCCACCGGGAAATTTCCCTGTAAGGTCTATGGCCAATACGTCCCTGCTTCCTTCCTACCAGCTGCTGAGCCACTTATTTAACTCCCTAAGCTGCCACTGTGTCTCTAGTGATGCTCATGGCACTGGTACTATTTCTGAAAACACTACCTTGGAGGTCCTGGACTTGAGCTTCTCTCTCAGTTCCTTAAAGTCATTTTAAAGACCTTTCATCTCCCACTCACTTTGTTATTGGTACCAGTGTGTACAATGACCGCTTAGTCTTCCCCAGCCCCACCCATCAATCTGTGTATCCAATCCACAATATGAAGAAACCAGTACCCGGAAGACAACATATAGTTCGGAATCCGAAGTGGTACTGGATGGTACCTCGGTACTAAAGCCCACTTCGGATTCCTATTTTAAATTGTTTTTAATTATGCAGATATGAATACAGTAGTAATTCAACAAAGTCTTGCGCGACTTCGGCTCCATAGAGCCAATACATTTTAATGCTGTATGGAAACAGCATTAACATCAAAGTATTTGAAATTGACTTTGGATCTATGATCCGAAGGCCAATTTGCTCAAGCCTTATTAAAACATTTTTCTCACCAATGTGGGCCAGTTTCATAGTTACAAATCTGCTGACAGATTCCCTTTAATCACACACCAAACAAACAGACAATATGCCCAAACAATATGACATAAACATAGTTATTGCAGGATATGGCCTAGTGTTAAACTGTGCACTTATCTGTAATTTCTGCACTTCATTGTATTTTGCTACACTCGCAAACCTCGCCTGCAGTTTCTGTGGCTTGAACAGATAATTGCATACTAACATAAAATATTTGAGTACTGTGGTGATGTACCTCTGTACATGGGAGATCTCCCTACCGCTGAGCGCCAGACGGATCTTTATGTCAGAGTGCCAACCATTTAGCCCTTCATGTGCTCTTCTGGGAAATACAGGGAACAGTATGCTGTACCACAATCTGGAATCTGCATACCTACATTATATTAGCTCCACCCCCACCGCATGCCTTGGCTATATATCATGTCTGCGTTGCTGCCAAGGTGACACAGTTTTCTGAAATTATGATAACATGCAGAAAACTGCAGAAAACAACACACAGTGGCATAAAATAACATGTTTTTGGTCTGAACACGCACAAGGCACTTTGAGCACTGGGCACCTTGACTATGAGTAGTTTCATAGTGTCCTGGGGGTTGGAAATCCCATATTTCAATTTTGCCTTACTTGGGCTGATGTTGTGTTATGGGAGTTGGTGTATCATACACACTATAAAAAAACACTATAAAAATGACATTTGTTTTTGATTGGTGTTAATCATTTGTGATCATGTGATGTGGATACTAATACGTCATGTATTTATGTTATGTAGGTGTGCTCCATTCTTTGTATATGTGCACTTTAGTCATTTGTTCAGCTTGTCATTAGCACATGGGTAGCACCCTCATAATTTGTGTAGTGCCTGCTTACTTTTGTTGTTTTTTAATACAAATGAGCCAATCACGATGGTGTAAATTTTCCTTTACTGGGGGGTGGGGGTGTTCAGACCACATGCCTAGGACAATATGAGCAGCAAATAGGGCCCTAGCTGTTCCAGAACTAACTGCAGGGGGAATGCAAGTGAGTAAAAAGATAAAAATTACATATTCTGAATTGGTATCTTTTGAACTATCCAGTTATTAAGGGTTGGGAGGAATTTATCATTCCATCCACTCCAGTTTTCTAGCTGAAAAAAAAACAACATGTTTTGCACAAGTGGCATTTCATCATCGCCTTTGCCACTTTCCTAGAAAGAGAGTGTGGCGAGGGAAGGGGCGGATCCAGTGGTCTCGGTACATGTCTACTACGCTGCGGTTTTTCTGGACGAGAATCTGCTTGAAAAAAAACAAAACATGTGTAATCTAAACCATATGCAAGTAGCCTAACACTGATGAATGTGAGGTTATGCACATGGGAAGGGACAACAATAGTCACTAATATGTAGTAAATGGTGAAACACTGGCTAACGCTGATATGTTTAGCCCCTTTTCGACCTTTAAAGATGGCGCCCGCTCCTGAGAAGAGCGGGCGCAATAGCCGTGAGTGGCCTGCTGTTTCTTATAGCAGATACCCGCGGCTGATGTCTGCTACCGGCAGTCGGAGGAGCTGGAGCGTGTGTGCAGCAGCCCTTGCCTTTGTGAATGGCAGGAGGCTGCTGCATAGTATTTCCTATGGAGCACTTGCCTGTAACAGGGCTCCATAGAAAACTAGCAATTTTCTCATAGGTCCCAATGCAAGTGCATTGTAGTCTATGAGAATAGCAATCTAATGATTGCTTGTTAAAAAAAAAGTATAAAAAAGTGTAAAATAAATAAAGTTTTTAAAGATAAAAATTCACACATCATGGGTATCGCCATGGGCAAAAACGCCCATAGTAAAAAAATATAAAAATTTCTTCCCCATACGGCAAACAACTAAATGGAAAAAAGCGTCAAAATGGCCGATTCACTGTTTTTGGTCAATCTATTTTCTAAAAAAAATTAAATAAAAAGTGATCAAAAAGTCATACATTCCCTGCAAAAAACGAGCCCCCATACAGCTCCGTACACATAAATGGCAAAAAGTTATAGGGGTCAAAAAATGGCGCAAAAAAAAAAAAAAGGATTTTTTTCCAACTTTATAATTATTTTATCACTATCAAAACGCAAGAAAAACTATCATATATATCACCGGATTCGTACTGACCTGTAGAATGAAAGTAAGTGGTAAATTTTATTGCACATCGAACTTGGTAAATAAAAAAACCTGTAAAACTGTGGCAGAATTTTTTATTTTTTTTGCAATTTCACCCCATTTGGAATTTTTTTCCTGCTTCCCACTACATCATATGCAATATTAAATGGTAGCGTTGGAAAGTACAACTTGTCCCGCAAAAAACAAGCCCTAATACAGCTGTGTGAACAGAAAAATAAAAAAGTTATGGCTCTGGGAAGGCAGGGAGCGCAAAACGAAAATGCAAAAACAAAAAACCATCTGGGGCTGAAAGGGTTAAGGACCTAGGAATTTTAGTTGATAGTAAACTCAACTGTATCAACCAGTGTCAGGCAGCTGTTGCCAAGGCCAAATAAGATTATGGGGTGCATCAAAAGGAGCAGAGAGGCATGTGACGAGAACATACTTGTGCAACTGTATAAATCATTAATCAGACTGAACATGAAGTATTATATGCAATTGTATCTCATCTTGTATTCAGGCTAGAAGCAGGCCAACAGGTACTAGTTCCCGCTTTGTACATTTTTCCCCAAAAACGTATCCTTTCGCTCTAATATTGTAATCATTGTAATACATATTTGATCCTTAGATACGCACATATAAAGTTTGATTTGATTCCAACAACTATGTCTTGGTGTGTTACTTGGTATGTTATTTTTTTTTGTACATGAAAAAATATGGAGATATGACTTATGCTACTTTCACATCTGCGCTTTTCCTTTCCGTTATTGAGATCCGTCATAGGATCTCAATACTGGAGGAAAACGCTTAAGCTTTGTCCCCATCCATTGTAAATGGGGAAAAAAACTTTGCCGGACAGAAGAACACTGCAAGTGTCATGGGATTCAGGGCAAGACGGATCTGGAATGAAACACAATGTAAGTCAGTGGTGCCGATTCCGTTTTCTCGGACACAAAAGAAAATGGATCCATCCCCCTTTGACTTACAATGACTTTAGTGCTGGATCTGTCTTAGCTATTTTAGAGATAATACAACCCAGGGGCGTTGCTAGGGTCTCAAAAGATCCGGGGCCCAATTCTCTATGTCGACCCTCGCCCCACCCCTGCTATACAGGAGAACATACCTCACATCCAGGGCCTCCAGGTGACGTCTCCTCTGATGCAGATCTTCTCTGTCATCATCTTCTCCATTCGGCCCAGACAACTTCTCTCAGCCGCTCCTCGTCTCTGCAGAGTGTGACACACAGACATCTTAGCTTCCTCGCATTTCTATCATCATCCCCCAACCTGGAGTCCCAATAGCCTTATCCTGCTGTTCACTGTGCCCCCCAAAACCTGCAAATACTATCCTGGAGAAATAATAGTGCCCCCCATTGTACTAGTCCTACCAATAGTAAATCCCTCATTAGTAACACTGCACCCTACAGTGACCCCAGCACTGATAATGCTCCCCAAGATTGTCCCCATTAGTAGAAGAGTCCTCCAGTATTAATAATGCTCTTACTGAGCTCCCAGTAGTAATAAGGCCCCCTATTATTCCCCCAGTGGTAATAAAGCTCTGTACAGAGCCCTCAGTAGTAATAAGGCCCCCTCCATAGTGCTCTTAGTAGAAATAAGGCAGATCTATAAGTCCCTCCTATAAAGCCCCCAGTAATAAGAACGCCTAATGTCTCCTGGATTTATAATACCCATTATCGCTCCCCCTACTGTTATAATGCTCACCCTGAAGCGCTGTAGTTATATTCCTCCCTTTAGTGTCCTCAGAAATTATAATTCCTCAGCCCCTCCACCATACAGTCCCATGTAAATAAAGCTATTTCCCTCCTGTGTAAATCACACCATCTCTCCACCCCTCTCCAATATACAGTCCCATGTAAATAACATCCCTATCTATCTACAGCCCCATGTAAATATCACTCCATCTTACAGCCGCCTTCAACATGCAGTCCCACGTAAATAACATCACTCCACACCACAGTCCAATGTAAATAAGGCTACTTTCACACCAGCATTTTTGCTGGATCCGTCATGATAATACAACCGTCTGCATCTGTTCTGAACGGATCCGGCTGTATTATCTTTTAAATAGCCAGTTTGGATCAGTTTCTTCATTCGGACACCAAAACGCAGCAAGCAGCGTTTTAGTGTCCGCCTCCAAAACGGAACGGAGACTGAACTGAAGCAAACTGAAGCATTCTGAACGGATCCTTTTCCATTCAGAATGCATTAGGACAAAACTGATCAGTTTTGGACCATTTATGAGAGCCTGTGACGGATCTCACTAACGGATCCCGCAAACGCAAGTGTGAAAGTAGCCTAATGCTAGCTTCACACCTGCGGCAGGGGACTCCGGCAGGCTGTTCCAGCGGGTGAACAGCCCGCCGGATCCGTGCTGCCGGGGGCGGGCCACAGATCCGAGAGGTGGCTGAAACAAAAGTACAACATGCTGTGAGTCCCATGCTGCAGGTGTGAAAGTGCTCTAACAGAACCCTGACCAAGTCAGCTCCAACACATAGTCCCATGATAACATCCCTCCCTTCTGCCCTAACATACAGTCCCAGTTAAATAACCACAATTCCCAGCATCCCTCTGCTTCTCCCTTCACTTACCTCTTCTGATGTAGCAGAGCTCACTGCAGCTTCTTCCCCACAATTCTCCTCTTCAGTTTAGAAGACGGGTTAAAAAGTACCTGCGATGATGTCACAGTCATGTGACCAGTGCAGGATTGGACAGCACTGATCACATGACTGGTGATGTCATCATAGGTCCTACATATCTTGCAGTGTGTTCGATTCAATTGTACTGCCATCCTGACGGTTTGATTGGTACCATTTTGGGTTAAATACGCCTGTTTGATCGCCTGCTATTACACTTTTTGCGAGGCAAGAGGGAAAAAAATGGTTGTTTTGGAATAGTTTTTTTTTTTTTTTTGCAGCATTGACCTGGGGGGCCATTTCATGTAATATTTTTATAGAGCAGGTTGTTACGGACGTGGCGATACCAAATATGTCTAACATTTTTATTTTTGGAAAGTTTTACACATTAGATTTATTTTTGAACAGAATAAAATCTTTTTTTTGTGTTGCCATTTTCAGAGAGCCATATTTTTTTTATTTTTCGGGCGATTGTCTCAGGTAGGGTATCATTTTTGGGTTAAATACGCCTTTTTGATCACCTGCTATTACACTTTTTGTAAGGGAAGGTGACTAAAAAATGGCACGTTTTTTTTTGTTTGTTTTTTTACTGCGTTCACCTGGCGGGGTGGATGATGTGATATTTTTTATAGAGACGCGGTGATACCTAATATGTATACTTTTTTCCCCTTTTTTTTCAATTTTTTTTACTTTATTTTGGGAAAAATCCAGGGGGCTGGATCGCACAGGCATGCAGGGATAGCAGCCACGATGCCTAAGGAAGGCATCGGGCTGCTATCCAAGCCATCGGGTCCCCGTCACAGCAGCGCGGGGACCTGATGGTCCCCCCGATCGCCATCGTGACATGTCGCACGCCTCATCTGCCGCGGTGAAGGTTAATGCGCCGGCATCGGGCAGGGGTCCGCCCGATCAGCGCGCTGTACGGTACTACATGTACGGCGCTGGGCGGGAAGGGGTTAAACAGATACAATTGTATTGCCGTCCTCAAATTTTCCAAAACCATTTTTTTAAGCACCAATTCAGATATAAAGTGATTTAGAGGGGCTTATGTAATGAAACCCACCCATAAATGATGCCATTTTAGAAACTACACCCCTCAAATTATAAAAAAAACTGCTGTTACAAACTTTGTTAAAGGATTAAAGGAAAATGGAGGTGAAATTTCAAAATGTCACTTGTTTGGTAGATTATTCATGTTAATAATTTTTTTCTTGCAACACAGCAAACTAAACCTCAATATACATTGCTCTGATTCTGCAGTTTACAGAAATACCCCATATGTGGTGGTAAACGTCTCTATGGGTTTGTGGCAGTGGTCAGAAGTAAAGGAGCGCCATATGGATTTTGGAGGCAGATTTTGCTAGAATAGTTTTTAGGCACCATTTTGTAATTGAGAGACCCTGACGTACCCCTACAGTGGAAACCCTCAAAAAGTGACCCCATTTTGGAAACTACACCCTTCAACGAATATATTAAGGGGGGTACTGGCCACTTTGACCCCCTAAGTGTTTTACGGAATTTGGAAACACTTGGCTGTGAAAATGAAAAATGTCATTTCTTCCAATAAAATGTTGCTTTAGCCCCAAATTTTTTATTTTATAAGGGGTAACAGGAGAAAGGCACCCCATAATTTGTTACCCATTTTCTCCTGAATACGGCAACACCCCATATGTTGTGGTAAACTGATGTGGGGGCACATGGCAGGACTCAAAACAGAAGGAGCGCCATATGGATTTTACAACACAGATTTTGATGGAATGGTTTGCGGGAGCCACTGATTTTTATTTTTTTGAGTTATTGTCTTATGTGGGGGCTGATTTTTTGCGGGATGAGCTGATGTTTTCATTGGTACCATTTTGGGTTACATAAGACTTTTTGATCGCTTGGTATTACACTTTTTGTGAGTCAAGGTGAAAAAAAATAGCTGTTTTGGCATGGTTTTTAACAAATTTTTTTTAAAGCATTCACCAGAGGGGGCAAATCATGTGATATTTTTATTGAGCAGGTTGTTACGGACGCGGCGATACCCAATATGTCTAACATTTTTATTTTTGGAAAGTTTTACACATTAGATGCATTTTAAACAGAATAAAATCTTTTTTTTGTGTTGTTATTTTCTGAGAGCCATATTTTTTCAGCGCCGTACATGTAGTACCGTACAGCGCGCTGATCGGGCGGACCCCTGCCCGATGCCGGCGCATTAACCTTCATGTGCTGCGGTCAGCGCTGACCGTGGCACATGAGGCATGCGACATGTCACGATGGCGATCGGGGGGACCATCGGGTCCCCGCGCTGCTGTGACGGGGACCCGATGGCTTGGATAGCAGCCCGATGCCTTCCTTAGGCATCGTGGCTGCTATCCCTGCATGACTGTGCGATCCAGCCCCCTGGATTTTTCCCAAAATAAAGTAAAAAAAATTTGAAAAAAAAGGGGAAAAAAGAAAAGTATACATATTAGATATCGCCGCGTCTCTATAAAAAATATCACATCATCCACCCCGCCAGGTGAACGCAGTAAAAAAAAAAAAAAAAAAACTGTGCCAAAACAGCCATTTTTTGGTCACCTTCCCTTACAAAAAGTGTAATAGCAGGTGATCAAAAAGGCGTATTTAACCCAAAAATGATACCCTACCTGAGACAATCGCCCGAAAAATTAAAAAAATATGGCTCTCTGAAAATGGCAACACAAAAAAATGATTTTATTCTGTTCAAAAATAAATCTAATGTGTAAAACTTTCCAAAAATAAAAAAGTTACAACCTGCTCTATAAAAATATTACATGAAATGGCCCCCCAGGTGAATGCTGAAAAAAAAAAAAAATCCAAAACAACCATTTTTTTCCCTCTTGCCTCGCAAAAAGTGTAATAGCAGGCGATCAAACAGGCGTATTTATGGTACCAATCAAACCGTCATCTTGTCCCGCAAAAATGATACCCTACCTGAGACAATCGCCCAAAAAATAAAAAAAATATGGCTCTCTGAAAATAACACAAAAAAAAGATTTTATTCTGTTCAAAAATGCATCTAATGTGTAAAACTTTCCAAAAATAAAAATGTTAGACATATTGGGTATCGCCGCGTCCGTAACAACCTGCTCTATAAAAATATCACATGATTTGCCCCCTCTGGTGAATGCTTTAAAAAAAATTTTTTAAAAACCATGCCAAAACAGCTATTTTTTTCACCTTGAAAAAGTGTAATACCAAGCAATCAAAAAGTCTTATGTAACCCAAAATGGTACCAATAAAAACATCAGCTCATCCCGCAAAAAATCAGCCCCCAAATAAGACAATAACTCAAAAAAATAAAAATCAGTGGCTCCCGCAAACCATTCCATCAAAATCTGTGTTGTAAAATCCATATGGCGCTCCTTCTGTTTTGAGTCCTGCCATGTGCCCCCACATCAGTTTACCACAACATATGGGGTGTTGCTGTATTCAGGAGAAAATGGGTAACAAACTATGGGGTGCTTTTCTCCTGTTACCCCTTATAAAATAAAAAAATTTGGGGCTAAAGCAACATTTTATTGGAAGAAATGACATTTTTCATTTTCACAGCCAAGTGTTTCCAAATTCTGTAAAACACTTAGGGGGTCTCTCAATTACAAAATGGTGCCTAAAAACTATTCTAGCAAAATCTGCCTCCAAAATCCATATGGCGCTCCTTTACTTCTGACCACTGCCACAAACCCATAGAGACGTTTACCACCACATATGGGGCATTTCTGTAAACTGCAGAATCAGAGTAATGTATATTGAGGTTTAGTTTGCTGTGTTGCAAGAAAAAAATTATTAACATGAATAATCTACCAAAAAAGTGAAATTTTGAAATTTCACCTCCATTTTCCTTTAATCCTTTAACAAAGTTTGTAACAGCAGTTTTTTTTATAATTTGAGGGGTGTAGTTTCTAAAATGTTATAATTTATGGGTGGGTTTCATTACATAAGCCCCTCAAAATCACTTTATATCTGAATTGGTGCTTAAAAAAATGGTTTTGGAAAATTTGGTGAAAATTTGAAAAATTGCTTCTAAACTTCTAAGCCCTCTAACGTCCTAAAAAAGTAAAATGACATTTATAAAATGATGCCAACATAAAATAGATATATGGGGAATGTAAAATAATAACTATTTTTGGAGGTATTACTATGTATTTTGAAAGTAGAGAAATTGAAATGTGGAAATTTTTCCAAATTTTTGGTAAATTTGGTATTTTTTTTATAAATAAAAATGAAATATTTTGCCACAAATTTACTACTGTCGTGAAGCACAATATGTGACGAGAAAACATTCTCAGAATGGCCTGGATAAGTAAAAGCGTTCCAAAGTTATTACCACATAAAGTGACACATGTCAGATTTGCAAAAAATAGCCTGGGCAGGAAGGTGAAAACAGGCCCGGGGTTGAAAGGGTTAACAGGCAGGACATTCGGGGCCTGGGAGAAAACATCAGTGGCCCAGGCCCTGAATGTTTTGGCCTAGCAACGACCCTGATACAACTGGATCCGTTCTGAACGCATGCAGGCATTTGTATTATCCTAACGGAAGAGTTTTGCTGATCAATGATGGATCCAGTAAAAACGCAGATGTGAAAGTAGCCTAACTGTATAGTTATTAAAGGGGTTTTCTGAGTTATATATATTGATGACCTATCCTCAGGATAGGTCATCAATATCAGATCAGCGGGGGTCCGACACCCGGCACCCCCGCCGATCAGCTGTTTGAAGAGGAGGCGCGCGCCCCATCAGCGCTGCCTCCTCTTCACTGTTTACATGCTGGCCGTAACGGGGTAGTGGTGAGTAGGTGTAATTACACCTCACCGCCCCATTCATTTCTATGGGAAGAATCGCTTCCATAGACTTGTATAGAAGCGATTCTTCCCATAGAAATGAATGGGGCGGTGAGGTGTAATTACACCTACTCACCACTACCCCCGTGTCGGCCAACATGTAAACAGTGAAGAGGAGGCAGCGCTGATACGGCGCACGCCTCCTCTTCAAACAGCTGATCGGCGGGGGTGCCGGGTGTCGGACTCCCGCCGATCTGATATTGATGACCTATCCTGAGGACAGGTCATCAATATATATAACTCGGAGAACCCCTTTAAGGCTTTAGATTTGTGATGAGCACAACTCATTTACTAAAATTTTTCTCTTCTTTGTTGCATAAAAGTGTTGATAACAATTGGATGTCGGTTGTATTGTTGCATGCACCCTTTAGATGGATCTAGTGCACTGCATAAGCAGTTTTAATAAATACTGGGGCAGATTTGATATGCCACTAGATGGTGTAAACTTAGGCTGAGGGACATTTATAAAAACTGGTGTAGCCAGTCTTGATCTCCCTGCACGGGCGTGAGATGTGCCTAATTTATTAAAGAAGAACTCCCGACAAAAATTTTATTCCATGTCCTGCTAGAAATGTACATGATATAATCTGTAGTGAATGTCATTTGCTTACCAGTGTCTGAATTTTTGACTTATATCATCCTGAAGTTTCTTATCTGTGTCATGTGATCAGCAATTAGACCCACCAACTCACACATAGACTTATGTGTGGACAGGAAGTCTAATTCTCTATGTATTCCTATGAGACTGGAAGTGAGGCTCCCATAGGAATGAATAGAGCAGTTACTGGCTTTCTGTCCTGGGTCAGTTGGAGGTCAGGGAGTTGGTCACATGACCCAGCTACAATAAGAAGAGAGGTTTTTACTCACAGAAACAGTCACTGATAAGAAAATGACAATCACTACAGATTATATCATGCACCTTTCTAACAGGTCAGAGAATAAAAATTTTTGCGGGAGTTCTTCTTTAAGAGCAGATGCTTCTTAATAAACTAGGTGAATCTCTGCCGAGTCCCAGATTCTGAAGTCTAGGGTCTTTCTGGCGACAGTTATAGTAAATCAGACAGGCTACGTGAAACCCTGCTACTTTTCTCTGCACTTTTCTGAAGCTAAAAAAGTAGCAAATTATGCTGCAAATATGGCACGTGCCATAATTTGCGACTTTTTAACACCACAATTTCAGTTCATTCTTTCTGTTGCAGAGAGAGGGGTTCATGCCTGATGAGCATGGTTTTGTCTTGGTTGCACCTGTTAGTTATTGTGTTGATCTGTCCAAATAATGTAAAATATGTTCCTATGAACAGTTTAGAACATAGAGATGAGCGAATGTGCTCGTTACGAGCACTGTAGCGCTCGGCTCCCCTGCGAACGAATGCCCGCAGGCATTGCGGATCCGTCCTCAGCTGCATGTAAGTCAATGGGGACGGATCCTTTTGGTATGACACTCATACCAAACGGATCCGTCCCCACTGACTTTCAGTCGGGTGAGGAGGACGGATCCGTTTGGTATGAGTGTCATACCAAATGGATCCGTCCCCATTGACTTACATGCAGCTGCGGACGGATCCGCAATGCCTGCGGGCATTGCGCAGGGGAGCCGAGCGCTACAGTGCTTGTAACGAGCACGTTCGCTCATCTGTACATACAGACTGAATCTCCAAGTAGGAACTATGGCCCACACCTATTTAGATTTGTGTTTTATATGCCAGTCTGAAAAATAAATGTGTGGGAGGGGGGTGGCTGCAGGCAGAAGCTCTGCAGCCCAACAAATTTACCAAGTGCATCAGGAAACTGGTACATATTACACCACCAATCTACACCAAGTGTATTAAAGGGGTTATCCTAGTATATGTTTTTCCTTTTCCCTGTGGTTCCCCTGCCAGGCCCTGCAATTTACTAATATACTTGCACTACTTTTTCTGTCTTACTCTGGAGAGTGGTCATGTGACTGCGCCCTCTGTGGAGATTGTATTTCATCTAACATCACGAGTATCCCTTCCATGATCCCGTCTGTCAGAATCTCTGCCCGTATGGTCGTGATTTCAGACGCACATGATCTTGGAATGGGCTGGTCAACGCTCTCAATCTACAAGCAGGGTAGACGGAGTGCATTGCTTTTCACATCGAAGATTTGTGGGAAGAAACATTAGGTGGATGGTGGCAGGTGTAGTGGGTGGAGTGTTCGGCCCAGTGAAGGGTGTAGTAGGCATTTACATTTCTGGCTGATCTTGTAGTACACAGCATTATGGGAAGTGTGGCTGAAGCTCATCTACGCCCACAAACAATGAAGCTCAGGGGCTGCATGGAGATTGAAATGGATACTTGGGACTCATGCACACGACTGTATGTATTTTGCGGTCCACAAAACAAAAAACACAGTGTCCGTATCCATTCTGTATTTTGCGAAATGGAACAGCTGGCCACTAATAGAGCAGTCCTATTCTTGCCTGTAATGCAGACAATAATAGGACATGTTCTATTCTTTAGCAAACAGACATGCGGACACAGAATGCACACGGAGTAACTTCCGTTTTTTTTGCGGACCCATTGAAATTAATGGTTCCGCATACGGTCTGCAAAAAAACGGAATGGACGTGGAAAGAACGTTCGTGTGAGCCCTTAGGAAAAGTTGAAGAGCATTTTTTGGTCCTATTGTTTCTCCTGATTCTTTTCAACAGCACAGCATTTTTTTCTGGTATTATGCCAACACCTTTTCCATAGGGGAAACATGCGATGTAGAAAATGCTAGTGGTTAGCCACACTGTGTATAAGAAACTCCAGAAAAAAATTCCATAAAAACTGCAGGTGGAAAAAAAATGCCTGAGGTTATTCTGGATCTTTCCACTGGGAAAGAATGCCAGATTCATGTGTGCAAGGACCCTTACTCCGTAATGGACCACTGGAACTAAAGAGATGCGTGCAATTGTTAAGACAACAAGAATGCATAAATATAGAAAATTCTGAATGTAACTTTGGAGAGGTAATTAAATTAAAAAACGATCCTTTAGATGAATGAATTATATGGTTGATTTAGCTTTATATTGCTTGTCAACACTGTCTACGTCTTGTCTGCGTTCACAATACTTTCACAATAAAAAGTGGTTTTGTAAGGAGACCAGCAGGTCAGCCTTGAGGATATGCAAACGAACCATGCATTTTATGTGTAGCAGACATGTAATGCTGATGACAGGAATGCTCTGTGGGCGAAAGATATGTCAGAATTACAAAATAAATACACTTCTACAAAGGAGGAGAGAAAAATGCCTAAACATGCTATAGAATTAAAGCATTTGAAGTATGTAAGTACGCACATATGGGAATAAATGAGAAAGAGCATCTGTTGGGTCCACACATGTTTATTGTGTTCTGCTTAGGTGGCTCTAGCACAGCATGACAGCATGCTTTCAGTGATTGTGTTGGATTATGGAAATTATACTGTCTGGCGTATAGTGTTTCTATCAAGTCTAATAACAATTAACATGAAAAATGCAAAAACAAGGAACATAAAGGAAGTGTGCTTCAATGTGTAAATGCACAAAGTATAATAAATCATAACCAAACTGACCTGGAATATGCAAATTGGCACCCCTAGCTAAGATAAGAGAATTAAATGAATGTGTACATTAAATAGAAATTTACCATGGCTCCTATACTAGAAAGATTATTGTTTTCACTCTCACAGATCAGATACTGAATAGAGTGCCGTGATTTATATACTGTACAGTACCAGTTTCATATATGCTTTATGAAAATGTTATGGTAAAACATATGTTTATACTATTGGCAGCCATGTGGCATGCAGTTGGACAATCAAAACCCCAACATTAAAGGGGTTGTCCGAGTTATTTTTTTGTTCTTTATATGTTTCTAACTTGTCAGGTATAACAACTTTCCCATATACTTTGTGTTTCCAAAGCTGCTGGTTTCTCAGAGTTGACTGAGGGTCACATGACCTGTGATGTCACCTTATCTCTCTGCTCTGTGATGTTTCGTTCACAAGCCTCAGAGTTCAGATAACAGTCTGTACACGAGACGTCACTGGCCACGCCCCCCTTCCTTTGCTGGGCTCCTGCTATCTGCTCTCCCTGGTTTCCTTCAGATAAAACATTAACCCCTTCAGCCAGAACACACTGAGGGCTCAAGGCTTTAGAAAAACAGTAGCTGCAGCAGTGAGAGGAGACAAATGCTGGGCAAGGAGCTATAGAGGAATTGTATTGTACAAGAACAGGTAGGGAGAATTTCCTGTGTGTATCAGCATTGTCATTGTACAGCTGGGACTTGTAGTCCTACACATACAACATACTGCTGAGTATTCCAGCAGGCAGACATGTCACTCAGCACTTGTATTCATTCCCTTTGCAGAGAGGGGGGGGGAGAAGGGGGAGGGGCTGAGATTGTTGTTATTGCATGTAAACAAAGACCAGAAGAGAACCAGGGAAATGAGGAAATATGGATTTTTTTTGCCTAAAACTTGCTTAACTTAGTTATATATTGCTGCCCATCAGATTTGAAGTGCTATATATTTTTTTTCATAACTCGGACAACCCCTTTAATTACCATAACTCTATCCCCAGACAGTTGCCTTGATGAAGGATTTACTTTTGCATTAAAGGGGTCCCAACTAGAGATGAGCGAACGTGCTCGCAACGAGCACTGTAGCGCTCAGCTCCCCTGCGCTCGCATGGGCGCAGGCATCCGCTTCCGTCGGGTGAGGAAAACGGAAGCAGATGCCTGCGCCCATACGAGCGCAGGGGAGCCAAGCGCTACAGTGCTCGTTACGAGCACGTTCGCTCATCTCTAGTCCCAACTATAGGATCGCCGCCGATCTAATAGTTATTCCTTATCCCATAGATAGGGGATAACTTAATCTAACCGGAATACCCCTTTAAGCAATGCATTAGCTATAGGATTTCTTTTACTCACTTATAGCGCTGATATATTCTGCAACACTTCACACATTATCATTGTTTGCTGTGTCCGGTGGGGCTCACAATCCAAGTTCACTATCAGTATGTCTTTGGAACGTGGGAGGAAACAGGAGAACCCGGAGGAAACCCACACAAGAGCAACAATTCCTTCTATCAGATATTAGAGACCAGTGACAAGTATGAGAGAGTGTGAGAGCGATAACACTAAATTTAATACACCTGCTCCCCATTCGCACCTGAGACATTGTAACACTAATGAGACACATTTTGGCCATTTTCACTTAGGGGTGTACTCACTTTTGTTGCCAGTGATTTAGACATTAGTGGCTGTGTGTTGAGTCATTTTGAGGGCACACCAAATTTACACTGTTATACAAGCTGTACACTGTATATATACATATAAATGTAATAAAAAATCTGCTGTCAAGGGATCCCAGGTTTTGGACTTCAGACAAAGCAGGTAAAAACCGCCCAGCACCATTTTACTATGAAAATTGGGGGGAAAGACAGGAGGGAGGATCACATGATCACACGAAGGAGAGGTGGGAGAGGGCTTGACCTGATTGGCTCAGAGTCTAACAGAAAGACTATTCTGTGTGCTGCTTACAATCTGAGAATGTGCTGGTTGTGTCTGACAAAAAAAAAAAAAATACAATTAGACACCAGTCACTAATCTAGGTGTGATAGTTAGGAAGGGGCAATAGTTAGGAAGATTTAGGGTTTTAGGGAAAGCAATTAGGAAGGACTGGTTACTCAGAGATGTGTTTCATACTGCTGCTAGATAGTGAAAAGTTCATGTTCCACTAAAAAAAATCTGCAATCAAATCAACAAAATGCAGCAACAACCTAATTTTTTCTGTGAAAAAAAAACCTCAAGTTTCTACAGTTCATAAATGTCTTCTAGGCTTATTGCCATCACCTCCAGGATCAATAACGATACATTTTGCTGCAAACTCTGAGCACTTGCCCCATTTCTAGGTCTAAAAACCATACCATGCATTATTACTGAATGCACTATGCTGCAATAACAACAAATATATACCTGTTTCATTCCACGCATTATCTTGCGTCAAGATGCTGTGCATTATTAGTCAAAGCGTTATGCTGCAGTAACAGCATTTATATACAATGCATTCGGAAAGTCTTAAGACCCTTTCTCTTTTTTGCGTTTTGTTATGTTGCAGAATTTTGTTAAAATAAAAAAAATCTCCTATCTGCACTCAGTATCCCAAAATGAGAAAGTGAAATCAGATGGGGTCATTTATCAAAGTGATGTAAGGTACAACTCACTTAGTTGCCCATAGCAACCAGATTCCACTTTTCATTTTTGTCAGTTCCTTTGGAAAATGAAAGGTGGAATCCAATTGGTAGCTATGGGCAACTAAGCCAGTTCTACTTTACACCAGTTTGATAAATAACCCCAAGAATTTCAGAAAGTTTTATTACAAAGGAAAAGCTAAAATTTCACATGGACATAAGTATTTAAACCTTTTACTCTGACACTTCATATTTAGCTCTGGGGACCTCCTATTTCTCAGTTGATTGGACATGATTTGGAAAGACGCACCTGTCTATTTTTAAAGCCGAAGGGAACCTGTTAGTGAGGAGGGTGAGGACTGTATCACATTAAAAGACTCTGCAGGCAATTGTCGGGAAGAAAGTGCTCCTTCCTGGCAATCGCCTCCTCGTTAGTGGAAGAGACCACTGCTATTACATGCAGCGATCTCCTCCACAGTGTAATGAATCATTGTTTATTGGCAGCAGATTATGATTAAACAGTACAATCTGCTGTCGACAAACATTAATTTTTAAACCTGCTTAAAAATTCCGACTGATGATGAAGCAGCACTTGCCTGTTCATCGGGTAAATGGTGGCAGTGTAAGGCTACTTTCACATCAGCGTTGTCCTGTCCAGTTCTGACATCCTACACAGGCTCTCAGAACTGCAGCACAAAGCTTCAGTTTTGTCCCCATTCACTGTTAATGGGGACAAAACTGAACAAACCTGGACGTAGTGCATCAGAAATCTTTCCATTCCCGTTTGTGCTGTTCCCATGCCGGACACAAAATCGCTACAATCAGCGTTTTTGTGTGCGGCATGGGAAACTGAACATGCCGGATCTGGCGCCAAAAATCATGTAAGTCAATGGTGTTGGATTCGTTTTTTCGAATATGAAAAAACTAGATCCAGTGCCCATTGACTTTCTATGGTTTTAGTGCAAGAATTTCTACATAATACAACCGGATCCATTCTGAACGGATGCAGCCAGTTGTATTATTAGAACGGAAGCATTTTGCTGTGGTTTTGAGATCCTCTGCCAGATCTCAAAACTGTAAAGCAAAAACATTGATGTGAAAGTAGCCTTCCACTTCCAGATCATCGTTAATGGCCATCTAACAGTGTAATACAGCCTTAAAGAAGAACTCACCGACAAAAATTTTATTCCATGTCCTGCTAGAAATGTACATGATAGAATCTGTAGTGAATGTCATTTTCTTACTAGTGTCTGACTTATATCATCCTGAAGTTTCTTATCTGTGTTATGTGACCAGCAATTAGACTCACCAACTCACACAGACCTTATGTGTGGACAGGAAGTCTAATTCTCTATGTATTCCTATGAGACTGAAAGTGAGGCTCCCATAGGAATGAATAGAGTAGTTACTGGCTTTCTGTCCTGGGTCAGTTGGAGGTCAGGGAGTTGGTCACATGACCCAGCTACAATAAGAAGAGAGGTTTTTACTCACAGAAAGAGTCACTGATAAGAAAATGACAATCACTACAGATTATATCATGCACCTTTCTAACAGGTCAGAGAATAAAATTTTTTGCGGGAGTTCTTCTTTAAGTATGAGTTTGAACTGGAGTTTGAATTTATTTAGTCTGGTGGGGAAAGGATTTATTTAGATAGGAGGGGGACCCAGGCTTGGAAAGCAGCCCCAGGTCTGTGGTCACCTTAATCCAACACTGGTTATAAATACCCCCCTATGACCTTCCATACAACTTTCTGATTACAGTTAGAGATCGTGGGGGTCTCAGTACTTGGACTGCCATCACCCAAAACTTCAGACATACCACTGTGAATGTAAGAATTTTTGCTATGAAACTTGTCATAATGAAGCAATTTTGACTCGGGCGGTGAGCTGTCTTTCCTTGCTGGTGAAGATGGGCTCAATAGAAAGTCTATAGGTGGGAATTTATCAGTCCTACCATGCAGTTTTCTTTGGCAGAAACACTACATTTACAACATTTTTGAAGACCACTTGCGCAAAAGATTTTGTGCAAGTGTTTGTTTCTCCGCCACACTTCTGAAAAAGGGGCACGAGGAGGGAGTGGTGCAAGAGGGCTCAATACCCATTAATCTTTTTTTAAGCCAGTTTTCTAGCGTAAAAGAAGACTGAAATCGATGCCAGCTAGGGTCTGGTGTATTTGACTGCCAGAGACTACCAGAGATATGCATAATTTATATTAAGGTGTGCACCTAGTCATAAATTAGGTGCATCTTCTGAAAACGCTATGCTCTATGATAAATCCCACCCTAACAGACAGTCTCTAGTCCATCTTTAGCACTGAAGAGAGACAGCACTCCTCATTTTAGTGATCAGCAGGGGTCTCAGCACTAAGACTTCCACCTATCGAAACCTTTGACTTTTCACTATGACATACTGTATCAAAAGATTTTTGAATATACAGTTACACTTTAACATCCAAAACTAAATTCATAATTTGACTGTATCATGATGGAGCAGTTCATAGTGAGGACTCAGATGACATTTATGCAGTTTGAGCTTACCTTTAGGTCACATTTGACAGTGGAGATAAACAATGTTACTTCTGCAGAGGTGAATGGAGCTTCATTATTTGGAGGATACCATAGTGTAGCTGGCTCAGTTTTTGGTAACGGATGACCTGACCTGACCTGACCTGACCTGAATGTCATTTAAAGGGGTTTTCCAGTACTTCCAAATTGATGACCAGTATAGGCCATCAATATCTAATTAGCAGGGATGTGACACTTGACACCCCCACTGATCAGCTTTATTGCAGACACTTAGCATCAGATATATCCGTCATGATACAGGAACTTGTGCCCAATCATAAGGTATATATCTGTGCTGAAGGGAAACAAAGTGACAGCTGCTTACCGAAAATGCTCCCTAGATCTGTTAGTTCTCAGCACTTCTGATCAGTAATGATGTCTATCAGTGCTCCATCTGAGTGAAACATATTCTGTGTTGCTTGGTAGCCACAGAAAATTCAACTCTGATGTGCTATTCATATACATATGGACATGTTTCATGAAGATGAAACTGACAAGATCATATGTATTATTATATTTTGTGGCTGTACCCATTCCATTATTTGTATGTATTAATTTAGTTCATAATTTTTATTTCTTTCTCCTTATGCAATAGGAAAAGATGCCATTTTCCAGTAAATTGTTCAGGAAAAAGGATTTGACCATACAAGATGTTCTTGATGCCGACAACGAATGTGAACCAACCACTGAGCAGACATTAGTAATGTTTTAAAGTCTTTATGTTGAAGCCAACTTCCATTATGTCATTTATTGTTGTATTTTTAAACAATAAAAGATGATTTTAAAAGTAATTCTTTATTTCCAGTTTTATTACAATGAGGTTTAGAAAATATGTTATTAATCATGTGTGTATAGTATTCTTCAGCTTGCAGGTCACCAATGGATACTAGGCCTTTAAATATTAAAAGGCATCATTTATGAACACTGAAGCATTATGTCATCCATGTGTACTGTATATATTTCACTACAGAAACCTCTGAAACCTACTATAGATTATTCATTTTTTTCCCAAAATTACCATAGCTCCACTTCCAGGCTTTGTGGCAAACAGGCTTTGTTTCTGTAGTGCTGATCGTCGGCTATCAGTTTTGTAATACATATCTTGTACGTTGGTTAGGAACACATTCAGCTTGTCGACAGGAACCATTGAAACGGTGCAACCTCCCCATCCAGCTCCAGTCAGACGAGATCCAATAGCACCAGATTTCCTAAAAGCAAATAATGTTCATTTAGATTTTTTGTTTGTGAAAAAAGGAGAGTTTCCAAGTTGCACATATATGAGAAAGTTTTCTAATACACAGGAAAAAGTTGCTCACATATGCATCTTCATAAACGTATTACCTGATTATGGCATTACTTGCTTTAAAATTGGTGAGCTTGGTAATAACCAATCTTTCAAAAACAAGTGAAAAAAAACAAGATATATATACATATATATATATATATAATATGGACAAAATTGAAATACAATAGCAGCGCCGAAAGGATGGCAGGTGCTAAGCCACGGTATAATCCTGGACAGGGATCCTTATGTAAAACAAAGAACAACGAGCGAGGCAGCACTCCGGACTTGTGAAGAAAAAACAGATCTTGTTTATTTCACCAAAAAAAACGCAACTTTTCAGCTCTCTCAATGGAGCCTTTGTCAAGCCTGATGCCTTTTTTCCGTTTCCGTTTTTCTTCACAAGTCCGGAGTGCTGCCTCGTTCGTTGTTCTTTGTTATATATATATATATATATATATATATATATATATATATATATATACACTCACCGGCCACTTTATTAGGTACACCTGTCCAACTGCTCGTTAACACTTAATTTCTAATCAGCCAATCACATGGTGGCAACTCAGTGCATTTAGGCATGTAGACATGGTCAAGACAATCTCCTGCAGTTCAAACCGAGCATCAGTATGGGGAAGAAAGGTGATTTGAGTGCCTTTGAACGTGGCATGGTTGTTGGTGCCAGAAGGGCTGGTCTGAGTATTTCAGAAACTGCTGATCTACTGGGATTTTCACGCACAACCATCTCTAGGGTTTACAGAGAATGGTCCGAAAAAGAAAAAACATCCAGTGAGCGGCAGTTCTGTGGGCGGAAATGCCTTGTTGATGCCAGAGGTCAGAGGAGAATGGGCAGACTGGTTTGAGCTGATAGAAAGGCAACAGTGACTCAAATTGCCACCCGTTACAACCAAGGTAGGCAGAAGAACATCTCTGAACGCACAGTACGTCGAACTTTGAGGCAGATGGGCTACAGCAGCAGAAGACCACACCGGGTGCCACTCCTTTCAGCTAAGAACAGGAAACTGAGGCTACAATTTGCACAAGCTCATCGAAATTGGACAGTAGAAGATTGGAAAAACGTTGCCTGGTCTGATGAGTCTCGATTTCTGCTGCGACATTCGGATGGTAGGGTCAGAATTTGGCGTCAACAACATGAAAGCATGGATCCATCCTGCCTTGTATCAACGGTTCAAGCTGGTGGTGGTGGTGTCATGGTGTGGGGAATATTTTCTTGGCACTCTTTGGGCCCCTTGGTACCAATTGAGCATCGTTGCAACGCCACAGCCTACCTGAGTATTGTTGCTGACCATGTCCATCCCTTTATGACCACAATGTACCCAACATCTGATGGCTACTTTCAGCAGGATAATGCGCCATGTCATAAAGCTGGAATCATCTCAGACTGGTTTCTTGAACATGACAATGAGTTCACTGTACTCAAATGGCCTCCACAGTCACCAGATCTCAATCCAATAGAGCATCTTTGGGATGTGGTGGAACGGGAGATTCGCATCATGGATGTGCAGCCGACAAATCTGCGGCAACTGTGTGATGCCATCATGTCAATATGGACTAAAATCTCTGAGGAATGCTTCCAGCACCTTGTTGAATCTATGCCACAAAGAATTGAGGCAGTTCTGAAGGCAAAAGGGGGTCCAACCCGTTACTAGCATAGTGTACCTAATAAAGTGGCCGGTGAGTGTATATATATATATATATATATCTTACATATATAAAAATCTGTTATATATCTGTCCTTTATGCGCGACCAAACAACTTGACCGATCTGCACCAAATTTGGCACACAGGTGTCCGGGAAGGTTTCAGACTGGTTCTCAGCCCTCTAGGACATACCCTTCCTAAGATATTCCCAAAAAATGACCTGCATTAGCCAATATTAGCCTGGAAGTCTTTCTTTTCATATCCTAACTACCATACACACGGTCACATGTCCCTTATCAGTCAATAGAAGCTCGCAGGCCCTTGGTCTCCACATACACACAGTTTTACTGCAGGTTTCCATAACAACCCAGTCATTTTTCTTCACTGCTGTAGGTCAGCTTTAAAGGGGTTCTCCGGCCTCTTCTTTAAATTTTGAAAACTTTAATTACCTGTGGAGGGAAGTATATTACATGTATACTTACCCTCCGCAGCGCAGCCCCTCATGGGATCCTCTTCACGGTCATGTGACTGCTCCAAACGCGCTTTCGAGGCTTCCGGTCCAGCGCCGACTTCTTCTTTTCCTGCCTGAGGCAGGAGACGTTCTGTCCTGCCGGCCTTCTCAGGTCCCGACTCATGCATACTACTGCGCATGTGCCGGGACCTGGGCGTCTTTTCAGTGTACAGGCGTCTATGTGAAGCCTGTACTGACTGATACACAGCGCAATGTAAGCGCTGTGTATGAGTCTCAGCATAGCAATCAGCTATGCTTTACAGGATCACTGGGGCATTGTAGATGACAAAGGGGACAAATGAGTAGCACTGTACCTGCCAAAGGGGGCACCTGAGGGGCACTGTGGATGGCAAAGGGGCACTGGATGGCACACAAAGGGCACTGGATGGCAAGGGGGCACTGGATGTCATACAAGGGGCACTGGGGATGGCAAAGGGGGCACTGGGGATGGCACGTGACGGGCACTGTGGATGGCATACAAGGGGCACTGTGGATGGCACCCATGGGGCACTGGATGGCACCCATGGGGCACTGAGGATGGCAAAAGGGCACTGGATGGCACATGAGGGGCACTGGATGGCACACATGGGGCACTGGATGGCACCCATGGGGCACTGGGGATGGAAAAAGGGCACTGGATGGCACATCAGGGGCACTTGATGGCATACAAGGGGCACTGTGGATGTCACTTATGGAGACACTGTAGATGTCACTTAGAGGGACACTGTAGATGTCACTTATGGGCACTGTGGAGGTCACTGTGATGGGGGCACTGTGGAGGTCACTGTGATGGGGGCACTGTGGAGGTGACTGTCATGGGGACACTGTGGAGGTCACTGTTATGGGGCACTGTGGAGGTCACTGTTATGGGGGCACTGTGGAGGTCACTTATGGGGGCACTGTGGAGGTCACTGATATGGGGGCACTGTGGAGGTCACTGTTATGAGGGCACTGTGGAGGTCACTGTTATGGGGGCACTGTGGAGGTCACTGTTATGGGGGCACTGTGGAGGTCACTGATATGGGGGCACTGTGGAGGTCACTGATATGGGGGCACTGTGGAGGTCACTGTTATGAGGGCACTGTGGAGGTCACTGTTATGGGGGCACTGTGGAGGTCACTGTTATGGGGGCACTGTGGAGGTCACTGTTATGGGGGCACTGTGGAGGTCACTGTTATGGGGGCACTGTGGAGGTCACTGTTATGGGGGCACTGTGGAGGTCACTGTTATGGTGGCACTGTGGAGGTCAATGTCACAGGAGCGCTATGCATGTCACTGTTATGGGGGTGCTGTGAATGTCACTGTTATGGGCGCTCAGTATAAGTGATAGGGCTCATGCACAGAACCATATCCGTTTAAGGTTTTGCTAGTTGCAGATCAACTAAATAAGGTTACTGTCCGTGTGGGAATCACATTTTTTTGCAGTCCCATTGAGTTCTATGGGTTTTAGATCTGCAATATGAGGATAAGAATATGGTATGTTCTATATTTTGCAAAACTGACACACGGATGTTGAAAGCACATGGACGTCGTCAGTGTGTTTTTTACATCCGTATGTCAGTTCCAGTAAAGATAGTACATGTCCTATTCTGATCCTCAAAATGAGGTCCTCGAATTCCTAGAACTCAATGGGACTGCAAGAAATCTGGATCACAAAATGGATGCTGAGGTGTTCATAAGGGTTTAGATACACAGCTCAGCAGGCTGCATCATACAAGATTAGATACAGCCTGCTGAGCTGTGTATCATACAAGATGGGATTAGATACAGCCAGCTGAGCTGTGTATCATACAGAATGTGATCAGATACACAGCTCAGCAGGCTTTATCATACAAAATGGGATTAGATACACAGCTCAGCGGGCTGTATCACACAGGATAGGATTAGATACAGATCTGTGGACGGTCAGTGATGGGATGTAGACACTGAGTGAGAAGTAGATTCCTGTCCTAGTAGTAACATGGAGTAACAGGAGTTATAGTGGGTGTAGCTGCTGCAGACAGAGCAGTGTGGGGGCCGTGTCCAGCCTGTGACTCATCACTGTACTGTGCAGCCAGGCTTGGGTATCAATAAAGTTATGTATTCAACAAAACAAGAAGGGAAGAAAGTAAACAGATCTGCCAGGATAACGTGATGTCTTCCAGGGGGGAAGGAAAGCTCAGACATGAAAAACAGGTATTGGGGGTATCTGTATGCATTATGAGGGGTGTTAGGAGCACAGAAAAAGAATTTTGATTTTGGGACCGGACAACCTCTTTAAAAAGGCAGAGGAAGCTGGGTTTAGAACAAAAAAGACTTTGAAATAGATTTTTGCTCTGTGCAGTTACCAGGCTGGAAATGAGAGGTAATTAGCAGCCAGCTGAGGAGCTCAGGTAAATAGCTCCCCAAAACACAATTTAGTGCTTACCTCCCACAGGCTTTGGTGCAGCCTGCTTCTTACACACATATTTACTCCAGGTTTCCGTAACAACCCAGCCATTTTTCTTCACAGCTTTAGGCTAGGGTCGCATGATAAATAGGGCAAAATTACACTGCTAAATATATCACGCGACATTGATGTTGCACCAATGTTGTGCAATGATTATAATAGTCTATGGTGTTGCACTACGGCATGCGACATGCTGCGACTGCGAAATGACAGTTTCAGAAAAATCCATCTTGGATGAATTTTTGCTACTGTCGCAGTATGTCGCGTGTCGCAGTGCTACACCATAGCCTATCATTATAACAATTTTGCATGACATTGGTGCAACACATGTCGTCATGTAGCCCTAGCCTTAAAGAGGCAGGGTACTGTGGAAGTCACTGTTAAGTGGACAGAGGCCACTCTTACAGGGGCGTTCATTGTGGATGTTACTGTTAAGGGGGTAGGCCACTGTAGAGGTCACTGTTAAAGGCGCGGGCACTATGGAGGTTTACTTGGCAGGCGCCACTATTAAAGGGGCAGCTGCTGTGGAGGTCACTGTTAAAGGAACCGAGTACTGTGGCGGTCACTGTTAAAGGGACGGGTGCTGTTGAGGTCTCAGTTAAGGGGGCAAGAAACAGTGGACGTCACAGATAAGGGGATAGTCCCCTACGGATGTCAATGCTAAGGGGCGGGGTGCTGTAGAGGTCACTGTTAAGGAGATGGACACCTGAGGAGGTCAATGTCAAGGGAGTGGGGTGCTGTGAAACTCACTGTTAAAAGGGTGAGCTGCTGTGAAGGTCAAAGTTAAGGAGATGGGCTGCTGTGGAAGTCCCATTTTAAGGAGGCGGGGCACTGGGGGGGTCAATGTTAAGGGGCGGGGTGCTGTAGAGGTCACTGTTATGGGGAATACTGTCGATATCTTTTCACGACACACACAAACATTAAATGAAATAGATGAAATATACCAGTGCAAAGCTGGGTCCTTCTGCTAGAATATATATATATATATATATATATATATATATATATATATATAGTAACATAGTTTATAAGGCTGACAAAAGACATCTGTCCATCCAGTTCGGCCTGTTTTCCTACAAGTTGATCCAGAGGAAGGCAAAAAACCCCTGTGAGGTAGAAGCCAATTTTCCTTCCCGACTCCAATTAGGCAATCAGAATAACTCCCTGGATCAACGACCCATCTCTAGTAACTATAACCTGTAATATTGTTACCCTCCAGAAATAGATCCAGGCCCCTTTTAGTGAACTCTTTTAGTGAACTTACCATCACCACCTCCTCAGGCAACTCTTACCGTAAAGAATCCTCTTCTATGTTTGTGTACTAACCATGTTTCCTCCAGGCGCAGAGGATTTCCCCTCGTCACAGTCACAGTCCTGGGGATAAATAGATCATGGGAGAGATCTCTGTACTGACCCCTGATATATTTATACATAGTTATTAGATCTCCCCTCAGTTGTCTTTTTCTTTTCTAAAGTGAATAACCCTAATTTTGATCATCTTTCTGGGTACTGTAGTCCACCCATTCCAGGTATTATTTTAGTTGCCGTCCTCTGAACCATCTCCAGCTTTGCTATGTCTGCCTTGCTCACAGGAGCCCAGAACTGTACACAGTACTCCATGTGTGGTCTGACTAGTGATTTGTAAAGTGGCAGGACTATGTTCTCATCAAGGGCATCTATGCCCCTTTTGATGCAACCCATTATCTTATTGGCCTTGGCAGCAGCTGTCTGACACTGGTTTCTACAGCTTAGTTTGCTGTTCACTAAAATTCCTAGGTCCTTTTCCATGTCAGTGTTACCCAATGTTTTACCATTCAGTATGTACTGGTGACTTGCATTATTTCTTCCCATATGCATAACCTTACATTTGTCAGTGTTAAACCTCATCTGCCACTTCTCTGCCCAAGCCTCCAGTCTATCCAGATCCATCTGTAGCAGTGTACTGTCCTCTTCTGTGTTAATTACTTTACACAGTTTAATGTCATCTGCAAAAATTGATATTTTAGTGTGCAAGCCTTCTACAAGATCATTAATAAATATATTGAAGAGAATAGGGCCCAATACTGACCCCTGTGGTACCCCACTAGTGACAGTGATCCAATCTGAGTATGTACCATTAATAACCACCCTCTGTTTTCTATCACTAAGCCAGTTACTTACCCACATACAGACATTTTCTCCCAGTCCAAGCATTCTCATTTTATATACTAACCTTTTATGTGGTACAGTGTCAAATGCTTTGGAGAATTCCAGATATACGACATCCATTGATTTGCCGCGGTCAAGTCTAGAACTTACCTCCTCATAGAAACTGATTAAATTGGTTTGACATGACCGATCTCCCTCATGAAGCCATGCTGATATGGAGTTATTTGCTTATTTTCATTGAGGTATTCCAAGATAGCATCTATTAGAAAACCTTCAAACAGTTAACCCACAACAGATGTTAAACTTACCGGCCTATAGTTCCCGGGCTCTGTTTTTGGACCTTTTTGAATATTGGCACCACATTTGCTATGCGCCAATCCTGTGGAACACTCCATGTCAGTATAGAGTCCTTAAATATCAGAAATAAGGGTCTGGCGATGACATTACTTAATTCTCTTAGGATACGGGGGTGTATGCCATCCGGTCCTGGCGATTTGCCTATTTTAATCTTTTTAAGACAACGCTGTACTTCTTCCTGGGTCAGATAGGGCACTTTTAAAGGGGAATTTACTTTTATATTCTGCATTTCATCTGACAGTTTATTTTCCTCAGTGAATACAGTGGAGAAAAAAATATTTAGTAGCTTTGCTTTCTCCTCATCACTCTCTGCAACTCCCCCCTCATTACTCTGTAAGGGGCCGACACCTTTAGGTTTATACTTTTTACCATTTATATAATTAAAGAACATTTTAGGGTTAGTTTTACTCTCTTTGGCGATTAATCTCTCGGTCTCTAGTTTGGCTGCTTTTATTTGTCTTTTACATATTCTATTTTTTCCTTATAGTTTTTCAATGCTTCCTCGCTCCCCTCCTGTTTTAGTGATTTAAATGCTTTCTTTTTGTCACTTATTGCTTTCTTTACAGTTCTATTTATCCACATTGGTTTTTTCTTGTTCCTTAACCTTTTATTCTCATAACGTATGTACCTCTCACAATCAGATATTAGGATGCTTTTAAAAATATCCCATTTTGTGGCTATATTTTTATTTTTGAGGACTTTGTCCCAGTTAGTTAGGCCTATGGCCTCTCTTAGTTGGCTAAATTTTTCTTTTTTTTTGAAGTTTGGTATTTTAGTTTGGTATTTTTGTTTCTCCCTAAAGAAACGCTCTTTTGAATGACAATTGGAAGGTTATTATTTTATGGTCACTATTTCCCAGATGTCCCCCAACCTGCACATCTGTTGTTCTGTCAGGTCTATTCACTAATACTAAGTCCAGTATGGCCGTCCCTCTAGTCGGGTCTTGGACCAGCTGGGAAAGGTAATTGTCTTTAATTATTGCCAAAAACCTGTTTCCTTTATGAGATATACAGGTTCAGTTTCCCAGTCTATATCTGGGTAGTTGAAATCCCCCATAATAACGACCTCATTATGATTTGCCACCTTGTCTATTTCGTTTAGAAGTAGATTTACTGTGGACTCTGGTATATTGGGTGGTTTATAATAAACTCCTATTAGTATTTTATTATTGTTTTTGGCTCCATTTATTTCTACCCACAGTGACTCCACATCTTCATGTCCCTTACTTATATCTTCCCGGAGTGTGGGCTTTAGACAGGACTTTACATAAAGGCAGACCCCTCCCCCTCTACGGTTTTGGCGATCCTTTCTAAACAGACTGTAACCCTGTACGTTAACTGCCCAGTCATAGCTATCATCCAGCCATATCTCAGTTACTTCCACTATGTCATAGTCCTCCTCACACATCACTAATTCCAGTTCTCCAGTTTTATTAGTTAGGCTTCTGTCATTAGTGTACATACAGTTAAAGGGTTCTCATTTTAGACAATGGGGGCATATCGCTAGGATATGCCCCCATTGTCTTATAGGTGCTGGGACCCGCACCTATATCCAGAACGGAGCCCCCGAACTGAATGAGGGGGCACTGCGCATGCGCAGCCGCCCTCCATTCATTTCTATGGGGCCGCCGAAAATAGCCGAGCACATTCATTTCTATGAGCGCAGCGGGGAGCTCCGCCTGGTGGTGGCCGGACCCCCGGAAACCCGGGGCCCTCCAGGCGCAGCGCTCCCCGCTCCGTTCTGGACCCGCACCTATAAGACAATGGGGGCATATCCTAGCGATATGCCCCCATTATCTAAGATGAGAATACCCCTTTAAGAGGTTTATGTATATTTTTTACCCTACACCTTTCCTTCTGAACTGTTCTAGTTCCTCCTTCCAGGTCTCTATCTGCCCCTTCCCCATTGAGGTGCAGCCCATCCCTACGGTAGAGCCTGTAGCCGACAGAGAAGTCGGCCCAGTTCTCCAAGAACCCAAATCCCTCCTTCCTACACCAGTTCTTGAGCCACTTGTTTACCTCCCTAATCTCCCGCTGCCTTTCTTGTGAGGCTTGTGGTACAGGCAGTATTTCGGAAAACACTACCAGGTCCTTGCCCTAAGCTTATGCCCTAAATCCCTAAAATCATTTTTAAGGACGCCCCTCCCAGTAATCTGTCAACCCGATCCGCGATGTGCCGAACTCGAGCGCCAGGAAGGCAACACACCATTCAACGATCCCAGTCTTTGTGACAGATTTCCCTCTCTGTACCCCTAATAATTGAGTCTCCCACTACCAGCACCTGTCTGGCCTGCCCTGCTCTCCTGGTCCCCTGCTTACTGGAGCTGACATTCCTCTGACATACAGTATATAGCAATTTTTTTTTCAAATAGCAGCTTATAAGAACACCAGTTAATTAAAATTGACAGTGATTATACCTGCTAACACATATACTTCCTTGGTAGAAGTGCCTTCAAGAAATTAAAATCACTTGTACGTAGGTTTCCACTGGGACTGAACTACAGATTCCAGGAACCATTAGATGTCAGATAGACCTGGAGTAGTTTCCAAACCACAGAGAAAGATACTATGGTTGCCTAATCCTGAACTAGAACATCCAATACATTTTATGACAAAGTCTTGAATGTCAAAGTGAATCACTTTGGCATTTTCAGACCTCCAAAAGTACAAGTATTACGTTTGAGGAGTCCCAGAAGACACAGGAGGCTGTTACTGTTTTCTCATAAAATAAAGATACACCACAAAGATTATGCTAAAAACAAACTAGGCCAAAAGGGAGAAGTTACAAACGCTGGCTTCACAGTTATTTATATAAAATGTAATTTACTGAAAGTAATAGACAAAACAGGAACTCTTCATATCACATCTTGAAAATCAAATTGATACAAAGCATCTCAAAAAGTAAATATAAGATTTTTTTTTTATTTGGCTTGGCTGTTTCTCGCATTTCTTGCAACACACAAACCCTGCAGTTTACTAATGTATATCAGCACTGACTAAAATGGGTTAACTTATAGGGGATGCCCAATAAAGATATCACAGGTTCTAAATGTACCTCCCCAGTGACCAGCTGATTGCAGAGAGTTTAGTTGCTTCAACCCCTAGCAATCAGTTGCAATGTTTGTATTATTACACTATAAATTTAGTAATGTAAAACAATGCATAACTGCTGACAGTGTGTAGACAAAAAATATACATACTAAACCCAGCCCCCTCCTTCTTAACTTCCTGGCCTACGATCACTAGCATCAGAGGAAGGGGGGGAGACAAAGAAGACATGGCTGTAGCTTGAAAGAACAAAGCAATGCTTTTCAATTTTTTTTTTCTATGCAATCGTGATATCTTATGAAACAAGTGGAAGTAAAGACAAATAAGGAGGTTATGTTAGGTTTTTGTTTTTTTTTTTTTTTATTTTGATTCTGGGTTTAGTGTTCCTATAACCCTTTGAGGACATGGCGATTTTCCATTTTTCCATATTCATTTTTAACCCCCTGCCTTCTCTGAGCCATAACTTTTTTATTTTTCCATTCACATAGACATATGATGGTTTGTTTTTTGTGGGACAAGTTGCACTTTCTAATGTCATCATTTAATATTGCACACAATGTAAATTAATTGAAAAAAAAAAAACAATTTACACCAGTTTTATTAGATTTTACAGCATTCCCTATGAGCTAATACTGACCTGTCTCCTTCATTCTCTGGGACATTACAGTTATAGCAATAACACATTTGTGTAGTTTTTCCTGTGTTTTAATACTGAATTTTGGAAAAATAATATTTTTTCTTTGCATCGTTATTGTCTGCTACGTGAAACAGCTCTGGACAGAGATGATATCCACCATACTTATATGGTGCATGCCATTGTGTGACTGTTTTAACATTCCTCAGGGCTTCACTAATTTTTCTTCATGACTTTTTCCATTGGAAAAAAAATTCTCAAAAACATCTAACTTCTGACTTGATCAGCACTTTTTGTAGCATTTTTGAGGCATTTCTGAGTAATTTTTGTCCATATAGTGAGCTTTACCACCATGCATTTTATAAATGTCAGTTTTTGCATACTTATGTATGTGCTCCCAGTGATGTCACTTTCTCTGGAGATCTTTTTTGCAAAAAAATTACAGCTCCAGATTTTGCATGGAAGTCTATAGGAAATATTAAATGAAGAAAAAACAGGTATTTTTTGGTATTTGCCATTTATACATGGCTTTGTTTTACCAAAGCTTTTTCCCCATAACTGCTATAATTGTCTAGACACATGTGGTGTCACACACAGCGTTTTGTGGTAGTGTCTATTGCTGTTTCTTGAGCAAAAACCAGAAGTGGATCCAGCATGAAGGATAAGTATAAATCCTTGCTTTATATTTTTCATTCCATTCCAACCCGCTTCTGCCTTTGGCTCAAAAAAGTGCACCAAAAACAGCTAGAAAAAAAGCTGTATGTGACACCAACCTAAGGATACATTTACATGTAGTGAGTCCACTACGAATTTTAAACAGTGGAATTCACAGCTGCAAAAAGTGCATGAAATGAGCTGGTTTTAGCAATGGCATAGTTGAAAGGATCACAGCAAGTGTTGCATTGCTTGTAACCTTTTGAATGCAGAAGTTGAAAGTCTCAGGTAAAACCTCATGCACAAAACCGTGTGCCAGCCGTGCCACAGACCTGAAATTGCAGTTTGCAATGCACGGGCACTGACCGTGTGCTCACCGTCTGTGGATGTGGACCCATTCACTTGAACAGGATCTGTGATCCGCGCTGCAAAAAGGCAGTGCAGAGAACTCTGTAGTGCTTCCGTGGGCTTCCAATCCGTGCCTCCGTCCCGTACCTCACCATGAACAGGTCCGCATCCGTGATACGGTGCGCACACGGCACAGACCTGCTACGATCGTGCGCATGAGGCCTAAGGTCACCTGAATGGATCTTGCAGAAATCCTTGTGCTTGCCTTCAAAACAACCCTGTTCAGAGGAATGGAACTGATTTTCAGTTGCCAAAATTTCTGCATAGAAATCTGCCATGTGTGATGGCCCCCTTAGAGCTCATGCACACGAACAAACGGGCATTGGAACTGCGGATGTTGTCCCATTGACTTGAATGGGTCCGCGATTCACAAGATACGGCCAAAGATAGGACATCTTTTATCTTATGTCGTGTGGAGGCATGGACCCAAAGGCCCACGGAAGTGCATTGTAGTGTTTCCATGGGATTCCAATCCGTGCCTCCACTCCGCAAAAGATAGGACCCACCGTTTGCAGTCTGCAATATGGGCATGGAGCCCTTGCATTCATGTGCATGATCCCTTACACTTTGGGTTTTAATTCTCTGTGCTCTGCTGCGAAATTACATTCTTCTGTGTAAATAATGATGTGTTGAGGCTTTTCTGAAGTAGAATGTCTCCATTCATTTCAATGGGGAATGTAATGTGCACAGAAATCTGCCCATAAAAATCTGCACCTATAGTTTCTCTGCTGGATTTTTCTGACACATCTGAAGGTATCCTAAGGCCTCATGCAAACGCCACTTGCAAAATACAGAAACCAGCTATGCGCATGCTGCACTTTCCTCAGTCCCCATTATGGAAATGCTTATTTTTGTCCACAAAACAGACAATAGGACATGTTGTGCATGTCTTTGTGCTATCCGTATTTTTTTGTGGCCCTATAGAAATGAATCAGGCCACTTCCGATCTGCAAAAGATGCGGATTGGACGCAGACCCAAAATACAGTCATGTGCATGAGGTCTAAGGGTTTGAAATTCATACCAAGCATTGATTGGGGTGGAGTTTTTAGTTACACACATACTTATGGTTATACAGTGCATTCAGAAAGTCTTTCACTGTTTCACATTTTGTTATGTTGCAGCCTCATGCCAAAAAAAAAAAAAAAAAAAAAAAAGTTTCCCTTGTGCACTCCATGTTCATTAATAAAAAAAACAAACCCTGAATTTTAGAAAAGTTTGCAAATTTATTAAAAATGAAAATTTGGGATTTAGGTAAGTATTCAGGCTGTGTTATGACCCTTGAAATTTAGCTCTAGTTAATCTTTGAGATGTTTTACACCTTAATTAGAGTACATCTGTGGTAAATTCAGTTCATTGGGCATGGTTTGTAAAAACACAGCCCTGTCTATATAAGGTCTCACAACTAACAATGCATATCAGAGCAAAAACCAAACCATGAGGAGGAAAAACTGCCTGTAGAGCTCAGAGACAGGGTAGAAAGAAAATTCTGCTTTATTGAAAGCTCCTAAGAGCACAGTGGCATCCATAATTCTTAAATGTAAGAAGTCTGGAAAAACTAGGACTCTTCCTATAGCTATTCTCCCACTAAACTAAGTAAAAAAGAGGTCCTTGGTCAGAGATATGACCAAGAACCGAATGGTCACTCTGGATGAGCTCCAAAGATTGTGTATGCTGACAGAAGAAACTTCCAGACAGTCAACCATCACTGCACCATTCCACCAATCTGGGCTTTAAGGCAAAGTAGCCACAAGGAACTCTCTCCTCAGTAAAAGATACATTAAAGTTTGCAAAAAACCACATAAAGTACTCAGACTGTGAGAAACAAGATTCTTCAGTTCCTTGGAAATTGCCAAGAAACTGAAGATTTCCTACAACAGTATGTACTACTCCCTTCAGAGGACAGCACAAACAGGCTCTAACCAGAGTAGAAAGAGAAGTGGGAGGCCCCGCTGCACAACTAAGCAACAAGACAAGTACATTAGAGTCTCTAGTTTGAAAAATAGACGCCTCACAGGTCCTCAACTGGCAGCTTCATTAAATAGTACCTGCAAAACGCCAGTGTCAACGTCTACAGTGAAGAGGTGACTCCGGGATGCTGGCCTTCAGGGCAGAGTGGCAAAGAAAAAGCCATATCTGACACTGGCTAATAAAAGGAAAAGATAATATGGGCAAGAGAACACAGATATTGGACAGAGGAAGATTGGAAAAAAGTGTTATGGACAGACGAATCGAAGTTTGAGGAAGGCTATCACTCCATTATGCAACGCCATGCCATACCCTGTGGACAGCGCTTGATTGGAGCCAATTTCCTCCTACAACAGGACAATGACCCAAAGCACACCTCCAAATTATGCAAGAACTATTTAGGGAAGAAGCAGGCAGCTGGTATTCTATCTGTAATGGAGTGGCCACCACAGTCACAGATCTCAACCCCATTGAGCTGTTGTGGGAGCAGCTTGACAGTATGGTACGCAAAAAGTGCCCATCAAGCCGATCCAACTTGTGGGAGGGGCTTCTGAAAGCATGGGGTGAAATTTCTCCAGATTACCTCAGAAAATTAACAGCTAGAATGCCAAAGGTCTGCAATGCTGTAATTGCTGCAAATGGAGCATTCTTTGACAAAAGCAAAGTTTGAAGGAGAAAAATATTATTTAAAATAAAAATCATTATTTCTAACCTTGTCAATGTCTTGACTATATTTTCTATTCATTTTGCAACTCATTTGATAAATAAAAGTGTGAGTTTTCATGGAAAACACAAAATTGTCTGGGTGACCCCAAACTTTTGAACAGTAGTGTATATATAATGCTTGAAAGACTGTGAACCCTTAAGAATGTTCTATATTTCTGCATAAATTTGACCTAAACAACTACATAAAATTGTACATTTGCACAAGTCCTAAAAATAGATAAAGATAATGAAATCAAACAAATTAGTCAAAACTATTATATTCGGTAATTTGTTTATTCAGAAAAATGATCCAATGTAACATGTCTGTGAGTGGCAAAAGTATGTGAACCTTTCCCTTATCTGGTGTGAACCCCTTGTGTAACAATAACTGCAACTAAATGTTTCTGGTAATTGTAGTCCTACACGGGTTGCAGAAATTTAGCTAATTTTTCTGTAAAAAAAAAAAAAAAACAACAAAAAAAATAGCTTTAACTCTGTTATGTTGATGGGTTCCTCCTATGAACTGCTCACTTCAGGTCGTTCCACAATATTTCTATTGGATTAATGTCAATACTTTGACATTCCAAAATGTTTTAGGCTATGGACATTTTTGGAGGTTATTTTTTTTAATGATTTTATTTTACTTATTGTGGGTTCAAATAATTTTTTCAATTGGTCTTTATTAAAAATATTGAGCTGTTCTGTCACAAAGGGGTAACAGTTTTTCTAGCTTCGTTAATGGTACTTTCACTGTTACTTTGTACCAATCATCTAATATCTGTAAATTACTAAAAGGTCATGAACACTTATTCAAGCCAAATTCATATAAATAAGATAACAACTGAGCTATTATCAGTGTTTATAAGGTCAGAGATCAGAGATAAGGAGCACGTCAGCTCCCTGTCTGAAGGAGCACAAAGAAAATTCAGAACCAGCTACTAGATAAACTCAAAGTTATGAAGGTAAAACGGCTCAATATTTATTAACCCCTTCAGGATCATGCCATTTTTCACCTTAAAGCGGTATTCCCATCTCACAAATGTAGTTTGTATAGTTAGATATAGCCATACCAATATTATTACTAATAGAATGTATTTACATAAAATGTACCGTTTAGAAGATTTGCCTATTTGTGTAGGCATTGTCCCACACACATCAGTCAGGCCGTTGCCCCTAGTTACGGCCACCGCGGCCATGTAGTAGGGGTGGCTGGCTTACTCTTGTTCAAACCTGCTCTGAGGTAACTGCTGTAGTGAGAACGCACATCACATGAGCATGCGCAGACACATCTTAGGGTTGTAGCATAGAAACGGATCCTGTTCCAAGATCAATTCATCTCTATGGAGCAGGATCCATTTATAAGGTCTGCGTTTTGGACAGATCCGGACCATTGTGTTTTGGACGGGTAGCGTCCAAAACGCAGATGTGAAAGTACCCTAAGATGTGTCTCCACATGCTCATGCAATGTGCGTTCACAATACAGTAGTTACCTCAGAGCAGGTTTGAACAGGAGCAAGCCGGTCACCACTACTACATGGCCACGGTGGCCGTAACCAGGGGCAACGGCCTGATTGATGTGTGTGGAACAATGGATATACAAATGGGCAAATCTTCTAAATGGTACATTTTATATAAATACATTCTATTAGTAATAATATTGGTATGGCTATATCTAACTATACAAACTACATTTGTGACATGGGAATACCCCTTTAAGGACCAGGCCATTTTTAGCAATTCTGACATGTGTCACGTTATGTGGTGATACCTTTAAAACGCTTTCACTTATCCAGGCCATTCTGAGAATGTTTTCTTGTCACATGTTGTACTTTATGACAATGGCAAATTTGAGTCAAAATATTTGATTTTTATTTATGAAAAAATACCAAATTTACATTTCTCTACTTTTAAAATATATAGTAATACCTCCAAAAATAGTTATTGCTCTACATTTCCCATATGTCTACTTCATGTTTGGATCATTTTGAAAATTACATTTTATTTTTTTGGGATGTAAGAAGGCTTAGAAGCAAATCTTGAAATTTTTTAGAAAATTTCCAAAACCCACTTTTTAATGACCAGTTCAGGTCTGAAGTCACTTTGTAAGGCTTACATAATATAAACCACCCAAAATGACCCTATTTTAGAAACTACACCCCTCAAGGTATTCAAAACTGATTTTACAAACGTTAACCCTTTAGGTGTTCCACAAGAATTAAAGGAAAATGTAGACGAAATTTCAGAATTTCACTTTTTTGGTAGATTTTCCATTTAAATCCATTTTTTTTACAGTAACAAAGCAAGGGTTAACAGTCAAACAAAACTTAATATTTATTACCCTGATTCTGTAGTTTACAGAAACACCCTATTTGTGATCGTAAACTGCTGTACAGGCACACAGCAGGGAGCAGAAGGAAAGGAACGCCATATGGTTTTTGGAGGGCAGATTTCACTGGGAAAATTTTAAGTTGTCACCTCACATTTGAAGACCCCCTAATGCACCCCTAGAGTACAAATTCCAAAAAAGTGACACCATTTTGGAAACTAAGGGATAAGGTGGCAGCGTTGTTGGTACTATTTTAGGGTACATATGATTTTTTTATTTTTGAAATAAAAAAATCATGTTTTAGTGTCTCCATAGTCTGAGAGCTATATATATATATATATATATATATATATATATATATATATATATATTTGGGGGCGATTATATGTAGGGGCTCATTTTTTGCGGGATGAGGTGACGGTAAGATTGGTACTATTTTGGGGGGCATACACCTTTTTGAATTGCTTGGTGTTACACTTTTACTGATGTAAGGTGAGAAAAAAAATAGCTTTTTTTACACAGTTTTTATTTTATTTTTTACGGTGTTCGCCTGAGGGGTTAGGTCTTGTGATATTTTTATAGAGTCGGTCGATACCAAATATGTCTGTTTTTCTTTTCTATTTTTTTTTTCCAATTTTATGTGTTTTATTTTGGGAAAGGGCGTTTTTTTTTTTTTACATGAACCTTTATTTTTTTATTATGGAAAAAACTTTAAAAAAATTTTTTTTTGCTTTTTATTTTTGTCCCACTCTGGGACTTCAACTTCTGGGGGTCTGATCCCCTCTGGAATACAATGCAATACATTGTGTATTGTAATGTATTGGCTGTCAGCTTCGATGCTGACAGCCTGCCTGTGAGACCCAGCCTCAGGCGCTGGATCTCACAGGCTTCCGTAGAAGGTAGCCCCGATGCGTGTGGAAGGCATCAGGTTGCTTTCTGTGACATCGGGTCTCTGTCACCGCATCGTGGGGACCCGATGGAGATGCGGAGGACACGAGTACCCTCCGCAAACCACGTGCATGCCGCGGTCAGCTTTGACTGGGGCATACAAGGGGTTAACACGCCGCCATCGGTGTTTTCACCAATGCCAGCATATGCAGCAGGGGTCCAGCTGTCTGTGACTGCGGAACCCCTGCCACTGATCAGGTGGCCGGAGCTCCTGCACTCGCCCGATCAGCTTGATGTACATGTACGTCACTGGTCCTTAAGTCACAGCCAGCTATGACGTTCATGTATGTCAAGGGTCCTTAAGGGATTAATAAAGACCAATTAAAAATGATTTTTAGCTCAAAACAAGTACAATGCAATAAAAAAAATGCCACCAAAGGTGTACATAGCCTTAAACGTTTTTCTTTTTTAACCATTCTTTGGTAGAAAGACTTATGTGCTTAGGGTTGTTGTCTTGCTTCATGACCCATGTTCTCTTGAGTCCAGCTCACAGACAGATGTTGTTACATTTGCCTTTAGAATCTGCTGGTATAATTCAAAATTCATTGTTCTATCAGTGATAGCAAGCTGCCCTGGCCCAGATGCAGCAAAACAGGTCCAAACTATGATACTACAACTAATGTGTTTCACAGATGGGATGAGGTTTTTATGCTGGCATGCAGTGTTTTCCTTACTCTGAATATAACACTTCTCATTTAAAACAAAAAGTTTAAATGATATTTTGGTCTCATCAGTCTACATGACATTGGATCAGATTTATCAAAACTAGTGAAAAGGAAAACTGGCATAGTTGCCATAGGAACCATTCAGATCTTTAGAATAGGTCGTTATTATAATTTTCTGGATAACCCCTTTAAATAAAACAGGTCGCCCCATTGATTGAAAACACTGACTCAAAACTCACCTTCAAATTATCTGCTAATCCTAAAGGTTCGCACACTATTGCGACTCATGATATAGGATAATTTTAACAAGTAAATGACTAAGTATAATTTGAAATCATTTGATTTAATTAACTGTATCTATTTTTGGGACTTGTGGGAAAATCTGAATTACTGTTAGGTCAATTTATGCAGAAACAGAGAAAATTCTACAGAGTTCACAAATATTTTGGAGAGTTTTTTTAACCCTTTCCGGCCAGCACGGCGCTGGTGCGGTGCGGGGACATGATGCCCGCTCGCCCGTGTGGCGGGCGTCATGGCCGGCAAGTCTCTGCTGTTTCTAACAGCAGAGACTTGCCGCTACTTACCGCCATCGGCGGTGTCTTCCTTGGCCTTTTGATGCCGTGATCACGGCATCAGTATGCGTCTGAACCCAGAAGTGTACGCTTCCAGGTGGTGTACAGACGCCCCAAGTGGCCAATCGGGGTTTCTGTACACCATATGAAAACTGTAATCCTCGCTGGTGAGGATTACAGTTTTCAAACTGCAATTCTTATTCTGGCCACTAGGTGGCAGGCCAGGATAAGAAATGAGCAATTTTTGGATTTAACTCCATCTAGTAAATCCCTGATTGCTCATAAAGAAAAAAAAACACACAATATATTAGCTCATATTTGAGCTTTAAAATAATCACAAACATTTTTTAAAAAATGTTAAAAAATATATAAAAAATAAAAAATATATAAAAGTTCAAATCACCCCCCTTTCCGTATAATGAAAAAATAAATACCTAGATAACAATAAATATAGACATCATGGGTATCACCGTGACCAAAAACGCCCGTACTTTTAAAATATAAAAAAAAAATTCCAATACGGCGTATTGTGTGGCGGAAAAAAGCGTCCAAATGGCGATTCGCCGTTTTTTGTCGCTTTTTTTTTCTAAAAAAAATTAAATAAAAAGTGATCAAAAAGTCAAACACACCCCAGAATGGTATCAATAAAAATAAAAACTTCAGATTGCCCCGCAAAAAATGAGCCCCCATACAGCTCCGTACACATAAAGTTATAGGGGTCAAGATATGACAACCAAAAAAAAAGGCCAACTTTATAATTATTTTATCACTATCAAAACGCAGGAAAAACTATACATATTAGGTATCGCCGGAACTGTAGCGGAATAGCGTTTTTTTTTCCAATTTCACCGGATTGAATTTTTTTCCCGCTTCCCACTACACCATATGCAATATTAAATGGTGGCGTTGGAAAGTACAACTTGTCCCGCAAAAAACAAGCCCTCATACAGCTATGTGAACAGAAAAATAAAACAGTTATAGCTGTTTGAAGGCAGGGAGCGCAAAACGAAAATGCATAACCGAAAAAACCTCCGGGGTAGAAGGGGTTAAAGGGGGATTCTTTCTACTCTATAAAGAAGCACAGCAATTAAACGTTTTAAGTCGTGTAAGTTTAGCTGAGGAACTTTTATTTAAACTACAGTATTTGTGGTTATTTTTTAGTCGAGAAGAGGAAGCTACCATATCCGTGGATGGGAAAATCATACCTGCTAAAAATCCTTTATACATTTAATTTTTAAATTGTTCGTTATGATTGTTAAGTAAAATGCATTTAGTCTTTCAGCAGACCTGTGGAGGAAAGCATAATTATCAACACATTGATAATTTAGTGTCATTTTTCCCCATGTCAAAGTGCTCCAGAAAAGATAGAGAATACAAGTGTTTAGTATACAAATACTAAAACACTCATGTCAGAAGTAATGACAGGTCCTGTTTAAGAATCCTAAAGTTTGTAATTATGATATGCCATCAGTGGTATTTACATAAAACATTCCTTAGGATTTTTGTTTTGTAAAGAAGCACCGTGGCATGAGACAGGACTAGCCGCAAAAGACGGGCTTGTGTATTCTGGATCACCACTGTTTATAAATCTGTTTCTTGCTGGTCTAACTTCCAGTAACCCAGGCTACTCTGGTTAGATTCTGCGTGCTACCTTCTTGTTATTTAGAAATTACATGCAGTTTGGACAGCTTTCATATTCTTCCCCTCATTATTTTGCCTGAATCAAAATTGTTTTGGTTTTTAACGTAATTCAATTTAGCAAAGGAAAAATATGTTTATGCTGCTTTCCTATCACAAAAAATCTGCTAAGGTACTAATTTATACAATAACAAATATTTGTTTTCAAATCTGGCAGGTACATTAATTTCACAAAAATATTCTTTTTTCATATTTCTGCTCTGATACATTGAGCACTAATAAAATCCAATATTGACATCAGTTTTTAATGTGTTTTGCTCCCTTGGCAATCTTAATTCTTTTTATTGAAGTTAAACACTTTATAATGATTTTTGAGAAAAGCAGACAATTTCAGGGAAGTTTTTTTTTTATTATTTCACATCAGTTATAAACCTTTGTGTTAGCAATGAAAGGGTGGTGTCTGGTATAGTATTTCAGCTTACTCTGTCCCCCAGTGGTTTGGACTTCCAGTTTTTAAAATAGTTTGCCAGAGGGATATTTGGTGCAGAACTATGGTTTCGATCTTGTGAGAATTCGTGCTGTCATTTTTACAAAAAAAAAAAAATGACTGTTAGTTCACTGCTTTCATATTATGTGCCATATCCTGCAGGAATATATTGGAATGGAATTTACAATTGGAATATGCATGGATAAGTCAAACACAGTCCATTTATAAAGAATCTTCCAATAATGCATTGTAAAGTAATGACATCTGTGTAATTTCAGATGAAATCATATGTCAGCAAGACTTCCCAGTAACCTCGGGCTGTCAGAATTGCTTTTTATAATTGTTTTTTTTTTAGCTATGGTTAAAGGAATTCATAAACATTTGAAATCCATATACCTTCTTGCCCTGTCAATGGATTTAAGAGGAAGCCATAGCAAGATAAGGCTATGTTCATATCACATTTTTGCTTTACATACTTGCTATGTATCCACAGGCTTCCATTGCAAGGCGACGTCAAAAGATTGTCATTTTTGTCTCTGTCTAGCTGGTATACGTCAGTATGGAACAGCATAGTAGACTATGCTATTCCGATCTGTGGAGTCAAATAAAAATGTATACATGTAACGGATGCCATAACAGCTTACAGGTGACTAAATGTATGGCACCCGTCACTGGGCTACGTCAAATGTACAGTCATGGCCAAAAGTTTTGAGAATGACACAAATATTATATTTTCACATGATCTGCTGCCCTCTGGTTTTTATGTGTTTTTGTCAGATGTTTTTATCACATACAGAAATATAACTGCAATCATATTATGAGTAACAAAAGCTTATATTGACAGTTAGAATGAGTTAATGCAGCAAGTCAATATTTGCAGTGTTGACCCTTCTTCTTCAGGACCTCTGCAATTCTCCCTGGCATGCTCTCAATCAACTTCTGGACCAAATCCTGACTGATAGCAGTCCATTCTTGCACAATCAATGCTTGCATTTTGTCAGAATTTGTAGGTTTTTGTTTGTCCACCCGTCTCTTGATGATTGACCACAAGTTCTCAATGGGATTAAGATCTGGGGAGTTTCCAGGCCATTGACCCAAAATCTAAATGTTTTGTTCCCTGAGCCATTTAGTTATCACCTTTGCTTTATGGCAAGGTGCTCCATCATGCTGGAAAAGGCATTGTTGATCGCCAAACTGCTCTTGGACGGTTGGGAGAAGTTGCTCTCGGAGGACATTCTGGTACCATTCTTTATTCATGGCTGTGTTTTTAGGCAAGACTGTGAGACAGGCGATTCCCTTGGCTGAGAAGCAACCCCACACATGAATGGTTTCAGGATGCTTTACAGTTGGCATGAGACAAGACTGGTGGTAGCGCTCACCTCATCTTCTCCGAATAAGCTGTTTTCCAGATGTCCCAAACAATCGAAAAGGGGATTCATCAGAGAAAATGACTTTACCCCAGTCCTCAGCAGTCCACTCCCTGTATCTTTTGCAGAATATCAGTCTGTCCCTGATGTTTTTTCTGGAGAGAAGTGGCTTCTTTGCTGCCCTCCTTGAGACCAGGCCTTGCTCCAAGAGTCTCCGCCTCACAGTGCGTGCAGATGCACTCACACCTGCCTGCTGCCATTCCTGAACAAGCTCTGCACTGCTGGTAGCCCGATCCCGCAGCTGAAACACTTTTAAGAGACGGTCCTGGCGCTTGCTGGTCTTTCTTGGGCACCCTGGAGCCTTTTTGGCAACAATGGAACCTCTCTCCTTGAAGTTCTTGATGATGCAATAAATTGTTGACTGAGGTGCAATCTTTCTAGCTGCGATACTCTTCCCTGTTAGGCCATTTTTGTGCAGTGCAATGATGACTGCACGTGTTTCTTTAGAGATAACCATGGTTAACAGAAGAGAAACAATGATGCCAAGCACCAGCCTCCTTTTAAAGTGTCCAGTGGTGTCATTCTTACTTAATCATGACAGATTGATCTCCAGCCCTGTCCTCATCAACACCCACATCTGTGTTAATGGAGCAATCACTGAAACGATGTTAGCTGGTCCTTTTAAGGCAGGGCTGCAATGATGTTGAAATGTGTTTTGGGGGATAAAGTTCATTTTCTAGGCAAATATTGACTTTGCAAGTAATTGCTGTTAAGCTGATCACTCTTTATAACATTCTGGAGTATATGCAAATTGCCATTATAAAAACTAAAGCAGTAGACTTTGTAAAAATGAATATTTGTATCATTCACAAAACTTTTGGCCATGACTGTATACATTAGGAAGCTCCAGTCATGTCACTGTCCATAAATCAGCAGTTATCACTGGAGCTTCCCAAGGAGACCCTGTAGCAGTGAAATGAAAATGACTGCCTGGCGCCCAGGAACAACTGTGGGGGTCTGGCATTCATTGGCCCTTCAATAAATGTTGCTGAGAGATCTGATACAGGATTCAGCACCATCCTTGGTTAGGAATAGAGACCAATCTGATTGTTGGAAGGCCCAGAGCCATACTCCCCTCCTCTCTCCCTAGCTATGCTTAGTACCCTCCATGCCAGGCTGCCAGTCAGTTACTGATGGTGATAGCAGGGAGGTCCCAGTGTGTTAGCCAACCACAATGAGCCAGCTGAAGCAAAATGGCAGTGCAGGAGACCAGACTTCCAAAAAAACCATCTATCGAGTGGGGTACTTCAGACCTGAAGGAGGTAATGTGTAGCCTACCTGGCCCACATCCCAACCTCAGATCATCAGGCAATCAGTGCAGCCATTATGGCTTGTGGGACCACTAGCACAGGGGTTCAAAATGCGGCTTAAGACAGAAGCACTGATCATATCTCTGGCTCCCTCAGCACTTAGATCACAACAGCAGCTGATCAGCTCCAGTGCTGCAGCCACTGCTTTGGGAGATGAGAAGAGGAAGCTCCTAAGGGTTGTATTACACCAACAGATTATCTGACCAATATCTGTCTAATCAGACCAATAGTTGGTGGGTATAACAAAAGATCTTTGTGTGTAATAGGTCATCTGACCAATAATTGGTTAGAAAATCTGTCAGATAATCTGTTGGTATAATAGAGCCTTAACTCTCCATTTATGGACAGAAGCAGTATGCAGGGACTAAAACTGATTTGCTCCAGTTAAAACTGTCCATATATGAACATTTACTTCACTAAAATAGGAAAAAAATGTATGGGTGACTATCAGAGACATATACAGTACCTTGCGAAAGTATTCGCCCCCCCTGGAACTTTTCAACCTTTTGCCACATTTCAGGCTTCAAACAAAAAGATATAACATTTTAAATTTTTGGTGAAGAATCAACAACAAGTGGGTCACAATTGTCAAGTGGAACGAAATTTATTGGATCATTTAAACTTTTTTTGTAATAATAAAACTAACAAGTGGGGCGTGCAAAATTATTCGGCCCCCTTGCATTAATACTTTGTTGCGCCACCTTTTGCTGCGATTACAGCTGCAAGTCGCTTGGGGTATGTCTCTATCAGTTTTGCACATCTAGAGACTGAAATTCTTGCCCATTCTTCCATGCAAAACAGCTCGAGCTCTTTGAGGTTGGATGGAGAGCGTTTGTGAACAGCAGTTTTCAGCTCTTTCCACATATTCTCAATTGGATTCAGGTCTGGACTTTGACTTGGCCATTCTAAGACCTGGATACGTTTAATTTTTAACCATTCCATTGTAGATTTTGCTTTATGTTTGGGATCATTGTCTTGTTGGAAGATAAATCTCCGTCCTAGTCTCAGGTCTTTTGCAGACTCCAACAGGTTTTCATCCAGAATGGTCCTGTATTTGGCTCCATCCATCTTCCCATCAATTTTAACCATCTTCCCTGTCCCCGCTGATGAAAAGCAGGCCCAAAGCATGATGCTGCCATCACCATGTTTGACAGTGGGGATTGTGTGTTCATGGGTGATGAGCTGTGTTGCTTTTACGCCAAACATATAGTTTTGCATTGTTTCCAAAAAAATTCGATTTTGGTTTCATCTGACCAGAGCACCTTCTTCCACATGTTTGGTGTGTCTCCCAGGTGGCTTGTGGCAAACTGTAAACGAGACTTTTTATGGATATCTTTGAGAAAAGGCTTTCTTCTTGCCACTCTTCCATAAAGGCCAGATTTGTGAAGTGTTCGACTGACTGTTGTCCTATGGACAGCCTCTCCCACCTCAGCTGTAGATCTCTGCAGTTCATCCAGAGTGATCATGGGCCTCTTGGCTGCATCTCTGATCAGTCTTCTCCTTGTTTGAGATGAAAATTTAGAGGGACGGCCGGGTCTTGGTAGATTTGCAGTGGTCTGATACTCCTTCCATTTCAATATGATCGCTTGCACAGTGCTCCTTGGGATGTTTAAAGCTTGGGAAATCTTTTGGTATCCAAATCCAGGTTTAAACTTCTCCACAACAGTATCACGGACCTGCCTGGTGTGTTCCTTGGTCTTCATGATGCAGAACCCTGAGACTATCACAGAACAGGTGCATTTATACGAGACTTGATTACACAGAGGTGAATTCTATTTATCTTCATCGGTCATTTAGGACAACAATGGATCATTCAGAGATCCTCAATGAACTTCTAGAGTGAGTTTTCTGAACTGAAAGTAAATGGGCAGAATAATTTTGCACGCCCCACTTTTCAGTTTTATTATTACAAAAAAAAGTTTAAATGAAGCAATAAATTTCGTTCCACTTCACAATTGTGACCCACTTGTTGATTCTTCAACCAAAAATTTAAAATGTTATATCTTTTTGTTTGAAGCCTGAAATGTGGCAAAAGGTTGAAAAGTTCCAGGGGGCCGAATACTTTCGCAAGGCACTGTACCTCTGACATAAGAAATTAAAAAAACAGAGCTTCAGAAGTTTGGTCAACCATGAACATACCTTTTTGTCTTGGTGCTTATCAATCAATGAGTGTACCTGCTCACCAGATTTAAATCAGTATATTTTAAATTATAACTAATATTTTTCCACAAAATTATACATTAATCTGTTCAAATTCTCATTTACGCAAGGGAGAAAAAATATATCATGTTAGTTATGGACATTTCAGCACAAATCCACCAACATGCAGCAAGTATGGAATCAGATTGCCAGTGGGCCCATGAACAAATCCCATAAATATAAAAAAAATTCTGGAAAATCAATGAATCAGGAAAGATCTTCTCCAATTTCATAGGACTTTCCCTAGTGCAGAGTAAGTTCTCTTCAATATTGTCCTAACATAAATGGAAAGCATCAGAATATCCAAACCATAAATTCTTTACACATGAAGAACTTTCTCAGAACAGCACTGAGAGAAGGGAGGGGGAGAGCAGAAAACGCTGTCATAAACAGGAGCAGCACTCCTAGGTAGGTGAGTGACAAATTTATGTCAGATTCAGCAACAACAATAGGTAGGTGAGGTGACCTCAGTGAGGTCGTCAAAAAAAAAATTGATGACAGGTTCCCTTTAAGGAAGCAAATAAAAAAGATCAGTGAATAGACATCCATTGTCTTTAAAGGGAATGTGTCATCAGAAAATTACCTGTTGTTTGAATCACATTTTTATGTTAAACACATTTTTAAAAATCTTTTGAGATATTTTTAATTTTCCATGTCAATATTTATATTTAAACAAAAACTATAAAATCCTGCAGTTTTCACACTGGCCACTAGGCCTAATAATAGGCACCACTTCTTGGTCTGTACAGATCACTTTACTGCAGTCATCTCCTTATCATTACATGCAGATGTAGAACCTCTGTATGAAGATCACAGAGTATGCCTAGAAAACTCTGCCATAAAAGTCAATGTGTCTGTCCACTGTGTCTACGGCTGCTGTAAGGCAATTCTTTAAATGCTGTTAAGAACAGCTTAGGCAAGATGGCCGAGAGAATTTAAAAAAATACCGTATTTTTCGCTATATAAGACACACTTTTTCCCCCCCAAAAGTAGGGGGAAAATTGCCATGCATCTTATAAAGCGAATACTAGTGAGCGCTTCCATTATGTAAGCGCTCACTAGTATGTAGTAGGTGCCGGGACCCCCATCAGACCTCAGATCAGCCCACCCAGCCGCATAATAATAAAATAAAAAAGTCTCTCACCTCTCCTGCGCCGTGGCTCCGCTCCGGCGCTCCTCTGTCTTCTTCTGTCGGCGCTGCACTGTCACCGGACTGCGTGCAGTGTCAGGTCATAGTGCGCGCACTACGTCCTGACAGTGTACGCGGTCAGGACAGTGCAGCACCGACATAAGACAGAGGAGTGCCGGACCGGAGCGGAGCCGCGGCGCAGGAGAGGTGAGAGACTTTTTTATTTTATCCTTATGGGGCTGATCTGAGGTCTAATGGGGCAGAGTGGGCTGATATTGGGGCACAGTGGGCTGATTGGGGGCTGCTGGGCTGATCTGCGGTCTGATGGGGACACAGTGGGCTGATCTGGGGTCTAATGGGGCAGAGTTGGCTGCTATTGGGGCACAGTGGGCTGATTGAGGGCTGATGGGCTAAACTGAGGTCTGATGGGGGCACAGTGGGCTGATCTAAGATCTGATGGGGCAGAATGGGCTGCTATTGGGGGCTCAGTGGGCTGATTGGGGGCTGATGGGCTAATCTGAAGTCTGATGGGGCACAGTGGGCTAATATGGGAGCGTAGTGGGCTGATCTGAGGTCTGATGGGGCACAGTGGGCTAATATGGGAGCGTAGTGGGCTGATCTGAGGTCTGATGGGGCAGAGTGGGCTGATATGGTGACACAGTGTGGTGATATGGGGGTTGATGGGGGCACAGTGGGCTGATTTGGGGGCTGATGGGGGTCTGACATGGAGGGTTGATGGGGTTCTGACATGGAGGGCTGATATGGGGATCTGATGTGATGTCCTGAAATTTATGGGGGGTCTGATATGAGGTGTGATGAAAAATATTTTTTTCTTATTTTTCTACTCTAAAATCTGGGGTGCGTCTTATAATCAGGTGCGTCTTATAAAGCGAAAAATACGGTATCTGTAATCAGAAAATTTAAAAAAATAGAAAAATGTGTTGCTATCTGGTTTTAGCTGGCAGAAAAATTGTTTACTGACACATTCTCTTTAAGTACCAAACTAGGACACACCCTTACGTATCTTGTACTGCTATACTACTTGACCAAAGTTCAGTTTCATGTTTTCAATAATGGATTTTTAGGTTATTTTTGTAGTTTCACGAAGACGCAAAAATCTACAAGCTCATAGAAATAATTAAAAATGATCTATGCATTCAATACAAATATATCACAGTTATTGCACGTGTTTTACAGAATAGTAGTGCTTTAAAGAAAATGTGGTTAATCTCAACAAATATAACTTTCTAACATTTAACCATTTACTCCCAGAAAGTGTTGTACGACATTAAAGTGATTTGCCAAAAAAAAAAATGAGTCACTTTCTATGTGTGGCGCCAAAGGAGTTGATATTGTGGAAACTAATGTCATTACTTCATCATCTAATCAAACAGGAAGCCAAAATCATTTTTTTCAGTGTAGTTGTCAAAACTTACAGACAGATGTCCACCAGCTGATCTAGTTCTGAGCAGCTGCATTCATACATGTCTCTGCAGCTCACATGGCTCTGGTTCATGAGGTCCCCCAGCAGCTGGACAGCATTGGCAGGTGCCTCATCACAAACGTTCTTAAAAGCCAGAACTCTTGCAGCCTCACTGTAGACGTGCTTAGCTCTCTGGTATAGTTTGAAAGTAGACACTAAAGAAACAAGAAATGTAAAATACATAAAATTGTGGATAATTAGTAAACTACAGTGGTGCTTAAAAGTTTGTGAACTCTTCTGAATTTTCTATATTTCTACATAAATTTTACCTAAACTACATCAATTTTCACATAAGTCCCAAAAGTAGATAAAGATAACCAAATCAAAAATATTAGACTTGGTCTTTCTTTATTGAGGAAAATGATCACGTATGTAGCAAAAGAATGTGAATCTTTACTTTCAGTATCTGGTGTGACGTCCTTGTGTATAAATAACTGCAACTAAACATGTTTTAATTGCTGATTAGTCCTGCACATCGGCTAGGAGGAATTTTAGCCCATTCCTTTGTACAAAACAACTTCAACTCCGTTATGTTAATGTTTCTCAAATGAATTCTCTTCAGGTCCCTCCACAACATTTCTATTAGATTTATGTCAGAACTTTAACTTTGCCATTTAACAACTATAATTTTATTCTTCTTTAACCATTCTTTGGTAGAATGACTTTTGTGCTGTAGGGTTGTTGTCTTGCTTCATGACCCATGTTTTGTTGAGATTCAACTAACACACAGCTGTCCATACATTTTCTTTTACAATCTGCTGGTATAATTCAAAATTCATTGTTCCATCAATGATAGCAAGCTTCCCTGGCCCAGATGCAGCAAAAGAGGCCCAAACCATGATACTACCACCAACATGTTTCACAGATGGGATGAGGTTTTTATGTTGGAATGCAGTCTTTTTCTTTCTCCAAACATAACGCTTCTCATTTAACTCCTTCAGGAGCTTTGGATTTTCCAGTTTTGCATTTTAGTATTTTACTCATGCATTCTCTGAGCCATAAATGTTTTATTTTTCCATTCACATATGAGTATGAGGGCTTGTTTTTTGCATACGATGTAGTGGAAAGCTCAAAATTCAAAATGGGGTGGAATTGGAAGAAAATGCAATTCCACAACAGTTTTTACGGTGTTTCCTATGTGGTAAAACTGATCCATGCCCTTTATTCTCTGGGTCAGTACTACAATACCACATTTATATAGTTTTTCTTGTGTTTTAATACTTTTTATAGTTATGGCTAAGGAGCAGTGTGGAGGTTGATTTGTAGGTTTTCTTGATACCACATTGTAGTGTTTATGATTTTGTGATCACTTTTTATAAATTTTTTGGTGGGAGATGAAGCAATGAAAAAAATGGCGAGTTTTTTTCCATTATGCTGTTCGTTATGTGGGATAAATATCATTATATATTAATATTATGGGCATTTTGGGATGCAAAGATGTCTAGTATTTTTTTTATTTTTTATTTTTGTTCTGGGAAAAGAAGAGTGATCTGATTGTGGATTAGTGGTGTACAAACTATTTAGAGATGGTTTTATAACCTTTTCCAACCTTAGAAATCTAGTTTGTTCGTGCCGTGATGTGTTGTGAAGCTCAGATTTTGATAAATCCCTTTTCTTTAAATAAAACACTTTGCACACTCACGCCTGTCATCTCATTGATTGAAAGCAACTGACTTAAACTAACAATTTTCCCATCAAAAAATTACAGCTGGAGCCTCTGACAGCAAGATCAGCAACAATATTTCATGGCAATTATTCATTTTAAATATGTGAATATGTAAGTTGCATTTATGCTGACAGAAGAGTGCCCACATGCTCTATGGTGGCTCCAGTGGTGTATCTTAAGTAACAATCAGAAAACTAGTATCTGCAGTGTCCTTACAGTCCCTGTGGAGTGGCAGATTTTTGGTAGATGAGAACCATGTAGACTATGAGGTGATTAAACCATCCTTAGGCTCCCTGTGCATTGGGTAAGATCCAAGCTAAACACATAACAATCATACAAAATCGTTAGCATGTACTGATCACATAAACTTCAGAGTTTAAATATTTTGCAATTACATGTCTCAAAAAATGGCAAAATGTATAAAATCAATTTTAAAATGGATAAAATCCAACACAAAACCACTCTCCATGTTAAGCTTTACAAATAATGATTTGGCTCAAGTTCTAGTTGGAAAAAGTTCAACAAGGAACCTCCTTGAAACATTTCTATGAAAAGGCACCAATTCTGCTTCTCTTAGTAAAATACAGTATAATGCTATCAGTCTTACTTGATATGAGTCTTATTACCATTTTGATTGTCATAGAATGCTTGATTATTACTATTACTAGCAATGGCATATACTGCATAAAATGTGTGTATATTGGTTTCTGCTTCAGGGGCTGCCTCACCTCATTTAGTTGGCTTCTCAAGTTACGGATACAGCAAGAGAGATGTAGTATTGGGCTTGGTGCAAATCGGATATGAGCCCTTAATTTAACATAATGTACATGTCGGAAAAGCTTCTGGCTTATAAGTTAAACATATACTAAAGGTTCCATTCAAAAAGAATGTCTTTTTTAACCTGTCAGAGTGCTATTGGTCAGCTTAGCTTTTCTATGAAATTGTGTAAGAAAGCACATCAGACTATCCTTTACTATACAGAAGGCAGCTGCAAAAACTAGTACACTGTACTGCAGCCCTACTCCAACAGTATGGGTTGATGTGATCCAATGGAAGGGTTTTCCTTATCGTGCATTAAAAAGAGAGCAATAGTTTATCAACCTAGAAACATATTCATGTTTATTATTTTACATTACTTTTAATTAGGTTATTTTTCTGCACTAGTTGTTATATGTTTGATAAATGCAGTATATAATTTAAATTCTTATTCTGATATAATATATGCGCTTCTTGATTCAATCCAATAAGAGATGCTTCAGCAGGTTTCATCACAAAGGGGCCACAAGAAGCAAGACAGGTGCCATTTGCAGGCTGTTGCATAACAAAAGCCGAAAGGCCATATCTAGGCTGTATAGCCATACATATACAGAGAAAAAATGTATTTGGCGGTAAAGAGGAAATAGCTGCAGCAATCAATTATGCTGAAATGTCTTTAACAAAAATTACAGATTGAAAGTTAAAACTGGCCAGAGTTACATATGTTTCTAGTTATCCCAACTGCTGAGCCTCCTATCACATGCAGTACTGGTGAAGTAAACACCATTTTCAATCTTTCAAGTTTTAGAAATCATGATCTATTCTTTATGAAAAACAAACTCTTTAAGTGCAAAAAGGTGATCAGAAATGCTTTAACCTCTTAAAGCGTATCTCCAACTATAAAACGTGTCATAAAGGTATAGGGAATGCGACTATAAGAAACTTTGTAATATGTCTTTAAATCTTAACAGGCTTCTTTGCTCTTTCTTGCGTTTAACCCTGACATGTAGGAGAGAATAGGGAGGAATCAAAGGTTGCTGGATGAGATATACAAACTGCAGTTTCTTAGCTCTGCTACACTTCTGACTTTACTATATCTAGTAGGATAAGGCTCTTCCACTGCTCAGAGTGAGGAAATAAATCACTTATTAACTGGCAGCTGCCTCCTCATCCCTTCTCCTCTCTCCACAGACTTTTGGGTGTGAGGCTCGAGACAGGTTCTATTAGAGATAAGAGTGAAGAAAAGAAGAAAGAAAGCAGCCTCAGAAGCCCAGGAAGAAGCATCATTCTTTAATTAGATATATTACAAAGTTTATTATATTCACATGCACTATTCATTTATGAAAATGTGTGTATAACTGAAGGTACACTTTAAGAATGCATGTGTTTGAGCAATATAGGGACATAAAAGGAATCCTGTCACATTGAACATGGTGCTTGAGCTGCAGTATGTTATAGAGCAGCTGAGCAGATTGATACGATGCTGTGAAAGTATGTGCCCCTTTACAGATTTATTTTCTTTTTGCATATTTGTCACATTTATATGTTTCAGATTATCAAACAAATTTGATATCAAAGATAACCTGAGTAAATACAAAAATGCAGTTTTAAATTATAATTTCATTTATTAAGGGAAAAAAAGCTGTCCAAACCAACTAAGCCCTATGTGAAAAAGTAACTGCCTCCTAAACCTAATAACTGGTTGTGCCACCATCATTTGATGGTTTTCAAGCATGTTTAAGGTCATACCACAGCATCTTGATTTAAGTCTGGACTTTGACTTGGCTACTCCAAAACCTTCCATTTAGTTTTGTTTTTTCAGCCATTCAGAGGTGGACTTGCTGATGTACAGATTATTGTCCTGCTGAAAAACCCACATACACTTGACCTTAAGGTCACAAACTGATGGCCTGACATTCTCCTTCAGGATTTTCTGGTAGAGAGCAGAATTCATGGTTGCATCAATTACAGAAAGTCGTCCATGTCCTGAACCAGCAAATCAGCCCCATACCTTCAAACTACCACCACCAAGTTTGACTGTCGTTATGATTTTCTCTTTCTGAAATGCTGTGTTAGTTAAACGTAAATAACAGGACATACACCTTCCATAAAGTTCCACTTTTGTCTTGTCAGTCCACAGAATATTTTCCCAAAAGGCTTGGGGATTATGAAGATGTGTTTTGGCAAATGTGAGATGGGTCTTTGTGGGGTTTTTTTTGGTCAGTAGTGTTTTTCGCCTTGGATCTCCCCCAGGAATACCATTTTTGCTCAGTCTCTTTGTTATTGTTGATTCATGAACACTAACCTTAACTGAGGCAAATGAGGCCTGCAGTGTTTTAGAAGTTGTGGGATCTTTTGTGACTTTCTGGATGAGTCGTCGATGTGCTCTTGGTGTAATTTTGGTAAGTCGGCCACCCCTGGGAAGGTTCATTATGTTTTCTCCATTTGTGGATAATAGCTCTTACTGTGATTCACTGGAGATCCAAAGTCTTAGAAATGGCTTTGTAAACTTTTCCAGACTGACAGATGTAAATTACTTTCTTTCTCTTCTGTTCTATAATTTCTTCAGATTGGGGCATGATGTGTTGCTTTTTGAGATATTTTTGCCTACTTCATGTTGTCAGACAGGTTCTTTTTAAGTGATTTACAGTTGCTAAGAAACTCACATGAAAAATGGCTGTTCTATGAAAAAAAGCTGCAGGTATTCTAATCTCTGTATAAATAAAGCTGTTTAGTCATCAAACAAAAAAAGAAGTCAATTTGTAATGTACACTTTTTCCCCCCATTGTGCACAATTATTCAGTTCTCTGAATGCAGCTGTAAATGTAAACACGGATGGGTAGAGTTATCAAAGACCAGCGTTTTAAATCAGTATTTGAAATCTGAGGATGCAACTAATTTATGACAAGGTGCAGGCCTCATGATAAATAAGGCACATCTTCCAGTTGTCCATGCACCTGAATGAAGGCACAAATGAAGATAAATGTGGCAGATCTGCTGGCCTTGCCCACTCTCCACCATCCTCGTGCTTTTCAGAAAGCGGTGAGGGCAGTGCAGAAACATCACTTGCAACAAAATTTGTTGCAGATGGCATTTAAAAAGTTGCAAACACGAGAGTTGCTAATTTTTATGCCATAAATGAGGCACAAGTACATGATAAATCTCCCCCTGGATGTTTTATTTCTAGTTGCCATAGCTTCATCCAGGGTCACATACATTTTTACTGGTTTTACAGTAAAACAATTGCCTTCCTACAAACTTACACAAATGTAACAATCTATTTCTATCTTCATAAGAAACATAAAAATATATACTCCACTGTCATTATAATGGTTTATAACTACAGTGTATGGAGACACCTATAAATATCAGTGTTCACAAAAACAATGTAACTTTAATGCTTCTTAACAATTATACACAATATGGGGCTAAGTAAGCAGTATCAAGAAAAGAGACATAAAAGAGAATCACATTAAACTGTATAAAACAATTATACAAAGACATTTTATTGATTAAAATGTTTAAAGGTCTATACATAGAAAAAAACAACTAACAAAGTGGCAGCCCATGATAAGGTTGCACACATGGTGAGTGAGGAGCACCTGAAATAAATAAATCAAACATGCCAAACTATAATATCTCAACAGCTACCAATGTCAGGAAAATGCCTTGACAAAGAGAACATAAGATGCTCACAAATTACAGTAAGGGGATGCACAGACTACATCCTTCCCCACGTGTATCACTGGAACTACCAACATCATGAGTAAGCAGTATCCTCAAACCTGATCTGCGACCATGCCCAATTTCTGTGTCAGATATTATTACAATATTCAAAGCATATAGAAAAGCTGACTTGACGCGGTGTTCTTCCACATGACAAAGCTACTACCACCCTGTGTACCTGAGAGAGGGGACTGAATATGGCATGCAACCCTACATGGAGCAAAACACTTGGTTTGTAAATCTTTGGTTTCCATTCCCAGAAGAAGTGTAATTAGATAGTTAGCTGTAAAGTGATATTTAGTTTACTTATATTTCTATCCACATTTTGTACATGAATTTGCCAAAAAGCTGGGTCATTCCTGGATCATTCAATTTACTTAAAGGCTTCCATGTATTTTAGATGTAGCATGATAATGCTTTTGGGTATCACAGTTTGGCATTAGTGGTTGCCACTTTTTTGCTTCATGTGATATATCCCAGGGACAGCTACTTAGTAGTAGAAAGTTAACTCAGAACTGAAAGATCTTTCTTACTTACAGGAATTTCTCATTAAACAGTTTTTTTTTATATTTCTCATGTCTTTTTCATACCAAACATAATTAACATTGAAGTATATATTATTTGAATATTGTGTAGAAAGTCACTATCTCCAGTTTGTTAAAAGCTTGACGTGCTATGTAATACCTACATCTTTCTGTGATGTGGTTCTACAGAAAATGGTAAAATTCCATGCATGCTTGTAGATGCCTATCCACAGTAAATTACAGCATAACAAAGCACATTAGAAAATATATTAGAACCTCCAGAGACTAATGTAATCCTGTGACTTTCCTTTAAAGACTAGGGTTTGCTTAACCACCCTTCCAATTATGACGTGATAGGAAAAAAAGTATATTTGAAAATGTGCATCCATTTAAGATGTATGCAGACTCGCGTGAGAGATTTCCATAGCTCACACACTCTTGTAAATCACCATTGAACAGTAGTAACCCAAAGTATGAAGCACAAACACGTCTGTTTTCAATTTCATTGTGAAAGCTCTGCCAATGACTGTGACTGATTCCTAGACCACCCTTTGGTAAAACAATTCTGTGCTGGCCAGATTACCTTAAAAAACTTTATGGTTCTCTCAGCTCGGCACGTTATATATTGGCAAAGGGAATGGTTCTTTAACAGCAACCAGAAGATCAGAAAATATTTTGTAATCTTTATAAAACAGCATACTCAAGATATCCAAATTAAGTGGCTGGCCTTGATTAAGAGAAAGAAAATCTGTGTGTTAAAGTAAAAAGTCGGTGATTCCCAATCTTGATGAAATGTGTTTTCAGGGGAAACTAGTGCTGAGGGTGGGCAATGTCCTAGGGTACACACGGAAATCAGACACAGTGTAGCATGTTCTAATTATTTTTTGCATTTACCTCACTGTAGTGTACAGAACAGGGTGTGCTGCATTAGTAAATGTGCATGCCGCATTACTTAGAGATGTTAATGGTTAACATATTTCCCGAGCGCTCAAAAGAGAACACACACACAGGTCATTTATGGGATTTACTTTGTATACTTGTACATGTAGACAGGCTATAACAATAGAGTTAGATCTTCCTAGAGACTACACCAAATTAACTATTATAAAATGTTTGTTTTAATATGCTGTTCTCATATGTATGAGCAATTTCTTGTGTTTATCTGTTTACCATATGTAGAGCAGTTTGTGGCTAATATCTCAATTTTTAAATTTTGCTATGGCCAAGATTCAAGAGGACAGAAAAGTAGACATTTACATGTTTGTGACATATACCAAAAATGTTGACATAAATTAAGCAATTTCTGATTTTGTTGCATTAATACACCTGACATGATTTTCCTCTGCTACTTCTGAAGAGCTTTTAGAGGAAATTCACAAGCAATTAGCTTTACGATCCTTGCGAGTAATTTTTATTGATAATGGACTATCTGTCTTAATACGGACTTACTATCTCCTAAATTCTGTACTATAGTTTTCAAAACTGTTTTGAAACACTATATGGGACCTATGCAAAACTGATTTTGATTAATTTTACAATTACATGAAAAATTAAACTGCTTGGCAGCATTGTCAACCCATCGGGTATGTTCCACATCTAAAAGAGACAAGTTACAAACATGGAAAACAGAATTAATTAAATGGAAAGGCGAGGGCAAAAAGGGAGGAGAATTAAGAGGAAAAAAAAAACATAAGAGAAAGTAATAGTCACTAATAAAAATTTAAAAAATATTTTAGGAAAGAGAAAGTAGAGTTGTAACATGCTAGCAAATTGAGGGTCACACTCAATCCAAACCCTCTTTGAGAAAATGTGCAAATGCAAACATTATCCTTCCAATTAATTAATCTATTCATTAGAAATAAATCTTGCTTTATCACATCTTATTACAGCAATTATATAAATAATACATGGCCGTAGTATGAAATAAGGAACACTCTATACTCTTGTTAGAATTTCATTTTATGTAATATAAAACATCAGAATCCTTTACTTACCATCTTGTGTGTTTTGACTTAAGACTGTGGCACAAAGATCTTCTAAGCTTATTCCCAAAGTCTCACATATTTCTTCCCGTGTATATGGCTCAGGATGTAGGACCTCCTCAACAACACCCAACATATCTTCTACAGTAACCGCAAGTCTGTTCTGGAGATCTCCTAGTTTCATCATGCTTTTCCAGTCCAGCCCTTTAGATTTTGCTAGAATCTATAATATAAAAACATCAAAACATTTTTATAAATGAAGTCTGCACTAAATGTAGTCATGCGCAGGAAATTAAAAAAAAAATCAACATAAGATCCGCATTATAATGAATAATTGTACAATCTCTTCCATAAATCACACTAACAATATATTACAATGTCCTTACTACAGTCAAAATACTACATGAAACATTATTGTAAAACTTTACATAAGTGATTACTTATTGTACACTACATTTTTATATAATAAATGGAAACTCAGTTGTTTTCCTTTTCCTTGATAGCTTTGGCTAAATGCACTCCAAATTGACTATGGAAGTTAAAGAGGCTGTCGAATTATTAGATATAAATGACCTATCCAGAGGATAATGAGACTGATATGAGTAAACAGTGAAACACTAGATCAGAATGCAAAACATGACTGAACTTGAAGTTTTATCAACCAGTATATTCACTCGACCCAATAAAGTAAAAACAGAGTATATATATATATACACACACACACACATACACACACACACAGAAGGGTTAGAGCAGCTCGCCGCTGTATTGAAAATCTCTGATAACCTCAAGCTCATCTAGGAAATCACAGGGTAGAAATTTAAAAAGAAGGCCAGCTAATGAAAAACCATCACAGCGTGGGAAGAGGTCTACCATGTTTTAAATTTTTGTCTAATGATCTTTCCCTGAAAGAATGTCCTCAGAATGTTCCTTGAAACTTCACCTAGTATACATTAAAATGTATGGCCAGTTTAAAAAACTGATGGTCAAAATGGACTAGAATGTGTATGACTTGTTGACGCTGGCATAATGATTATTCACCAGATGATTGTTTGATCAATGGTTGTTCAAATATCAACCTACTTCCATCTAGCATGTATGGCCACATTACAATTTCTAATAATCTTTTATTTATCAAAAATGGTCTTCTAGAAATAATCATTTAAATTCACACATTTGACAAAAATCAGAACATCAGGATGCAATCATTAGAGCTTGGCAGTATAGCAGCCTTAAACTTTGGTCCTGTGATTTCAAGTTTTTACATTTTTAATTGGCCATTCTCTGTTATGTCTCTGGCTGCTCTTCTTCTGGCTGCCCAAAAGATTAAGATAAAAGGCCATAATCTCAAAATGCAACAGAGTTATACTCTATGTACAGAACTTATATATAATATACATTCAGTTGCTGCTAGGTATCCTTATAAAATACTATACTTGAACAAATGTTTAATACATTTGATATATATTTTTCTCCATCTTTGTAGATGGGTGGGGTAGATTCTCAAAAAACAAAAGCTAGTCCCCCCTACCGTTGTCATGCTATATAATGGAAAAAATGTTCAGAGCACACAGGAAACCAGGGGATCTTATTAGACTTATTTATCATATAGAAAGTCCCATAAAAATGCCTCAGCTATAATCCACTCCTGCTGCAGAAAAAAAGTCAGAATGTGACAACTTGCCAGTGCTAAATTTATCGATTGATCTACTCCTGGTTCTGACCCAAGACCTGACCCCTGAGTAAGTTCTTGTCTGATCACTATTCTGTTGATGACTTCTGAATCAATTTTGTTTTACACTTCTTTCGGCATAACAGGCAGTATTCAGTGATTTTTTTCACTTAGTCTGCTCATTTTAGAAGCCATAACTTTTTTGTTTTCCTTAAAACAATAATAAACAATATTAATTGGCTTCCGCGCTCCTACACTAACACTTTGACAGCGCTGCGGTAATGCAGCGGTACCACTACTGCTGCCAATAAATGCCAACAACACAAATCAATCTATTTGTTACGGCACCAGCTATCTGGACAACCACTGTTCTTATCCACCTAGAGTACAGACCAAAAGTTTAGACACACCTTCTCATTCAAAGAGTTTTCTGTATTTTCATGACTATGAAAATTGTAGATTCACACTGAAGGCATCAAAACTATGAATTAACACACGTGGAATTATATACTTAACAAAAAAGCGTGAAACAACTGAAAATATGTCTTATATTCTAGGTTCTTCAAAGTAGCCACCTTTTGCTTTGATTACTGCTTTGCACACTCTTGGCATTCTCTGGATGAGCTTCAAGAGGTAGTCACCTGAAATAGTTTTCACTTCACAGGTGTGTCCTGTCAGGTTTAATAAGTGGGATTTCTTGCCTTATAAATGGGGTTGGGACCATGAGTTGTGTTGGACAGAAGTCAGGTGGATACACAGCTGATAGTCCTACTGAATAGACTGTTAGAATTTGTATTATGGCAAGAAAAAAGCAGCTAAGTAAAGAAAAATGAGTGGCCATCATTACTTTAAGAAATGAAGGTCAGTCAGTCCGAAAAATTGGCAAAACTTTGAAAGTGTCCCCAAGTGCAGTCGCAAAAACCATCAAGCACTACAAAGAAACTGGCTCACATGAGGACCGCCCCAGGAAAGGAAGACCAAAAGTCACCTCTGCTACGGAGGATAAGTTCATCCGAGTCACCAGCCTCAGAAATCGCAGGTTAACAGCAGCTCAGATTAGAGACCATGTCAATGCCACACAGAGTTCTAGCAGCAGACACATCTCTACAACAACTGTTAAGAGGAGACTGAGTGCAGCAGGCCTTCATGGTAAAATAGCTGCTAGGAAACCACTGCTAACGACAGGCAACAAGCAGAAGAGACTTGTTTGGGCTAAAGAACACAAGGAATGGACATTAGACCAGTGGAAAGCTGTGCTTTGGTCTGATGAGTCCAAATTTTAGATCTTTGGTTCCGACAACCGTGTCATTGTGCGACGCAGAAAAGGTGAACGGATGGACTCTAAATGCCTGGTTCCCACCGTGAAGCATGGAGGAGGAGGTGTGATGGTGTGGGGGTGCTTTGCTGGTGACACTGTTGGGGATTTATTCAAAATTGAAGGCATACTGAACCAGCATGGCTACCATAGCATCTTGCAGCAGCATGCTATTCCATCCGGTTTGCGTTTAGTTGGACCATCCTTTATTTATCAACAGGACAATGACCCGAAAAACACCTTCAGGCTGTGTAAGGGCTATTTGACCAAGAAGGAGAGTGATGGGGTGCGACGCTAGATGACCTGGCCTCCACAGTCACCAGACCTGAACCCAATCGAGATGGTTTGGGGTGACCTGGACCGCAGAGTGAAGGCAAAAGGGCCAACAAGTGCTAAGCATCTCTGGGAACTCCTTCAAGACTGTTGGAATACCATTTCAGGTGACTACCTCTTGAAGCTCATCCAGAGAATGTCAAGAGTGTGCAAAGCAGTAATCAAAGCAAAAGGTGGCTACTTTGAAGAACCTAGAATATAAGACATATTTTCAGTTGTTTCACACTTTTTTGTTAAGTATACAATTCCACATGTGTCAATTCATAGTTTTGATGCCTTCCGTGTGAATCTACAATTTTCATAGTCAATGAAAATACAGAAAACTCTTTGAATGAGATGGTGTGTCCAAACTTTTGGTCTGTACTGTATTTCTCCTCAAGTGCTATCAACCTCAACACACCTCCCTGTAAGTAGTAGGTTAATGTCACAGCCGCAATACCTAGATTGCATATATATCACTCCAACCTCTACTTGTTTGGAGCCATTTCTTGTTTGCAATGTCAGGATACAGGTGTCGTAGTAGATGGGAAGTCCTTCTTGTTCTCCTATTCACTTTCAGTCTCCTGTAGTGAGGCATGATCTTCCTCGGAGCATGCCTCGTCCAGCAGCACAGCTCCTTATACTTCATATCTTTGCTCACGCAGAGCGCTCAGTGAGTCATTATTTTTGAGTACGGATACCTTTGTTTTTCTGTCAACATTGTCATGGGTTTCGCTTTTTTAGCGTTTACTATGCGGTATAGGTGACATACAGTAATAAGATTATTCTGTGGGTCAATACAATTATGCCAATATATTTTCTAGGTTTGTACAGTAAAAACATTGGGGATCATTTATCAAACTGGTGTGAAATAGAACTGGCTTAGTTGCCAATAGCAACAAATCAGATTACATCTTTTATTTTGGACAGCTGCTTTAGAAAATGAAAGGTGGAGTCTGATTGGTTGCTATGGGCAACTAAGCCAGTTCTACTTTACACCAGTTTGATAAATGTGCCCCATTGTTTTTAATTTTTGCATTGATTTGCATTCAAAGACCTACAGAATTTTTATCTTTCCATCAACAGAGCAATGTGAGGGCTGTTTTTTGGCAGAAAAAGTTGCAGTTCTCAATGATGCCATTTTAGGGGACATACAACTTTTTGATCCTTTTTACCGTGTTATTTGGGAGGTGGATTTAACAAAAAACAGCAATTTTGACTTTTTTATTTTTATGAATGAGATAAACAAAATTGATCATATTATTGTATGGGTCATTATAGACACAGTGATACCAATTCTGTGGCACGTACTGGATGATGGCATGAACGAGGGAGCCCCATCCCCCTCTCTAACTACATGGTCAGCAGTCACAGCAGCACCTAAGGGGTTAAGACGTTACAGGATATATAATGTATTCAATGTATGTTTGAACTACGACACAGCTCAATTTGAGTGAATACGGCCATGCTCAATTTCCTTGCACTACCAATGGCTGAGAGGACTTCTGTGTAGGGAAAAACTTTCTTCTGAGGATGTGGGGATACCAGCAGTCATTACAACTGTCCAAGAGAATTTCCTAAGTTTGTTCAAATAGGCACCTAAAGATTAGCGTGTCCGTCTTTTTCTTTTCTATAGTCATTGTGTGGTTATGAAAAAGCCACAGAGAAATGGGAATCCTTTGACAACATTGTACAATGATGGTAGAGTCCTGTCAAGTCTCTCAAATATCTAATATCTGTTGAATTGAAGGTAGGCTAGGTAAAAAGCTACTTGAAAAATAGTAAGTGATTTCTCACACCTAACTTCACTTATTAGCGTTTTTCTTTTTTTTTTTTTATCAAATTACAAAAAAAGCCTATAGAGTTGTGTGTAATAAAATAACCTCCAACCATCTTAAACCCATGTTAGCAAACACATTGTGGTATCATTACCACAGAGTTTAGTGCAAACATCTTGAAGACAGAACATCAGACAACATTAAAGCTCCCCTCAATGACACATGTGCTTGACAAGTGACTAATACTACCGCCTTTTAAACAGTTTTTTTTTTCATTTCTTAAGAATCATATGTTTACATTGTCCCAATGCCATGGTTTTTATTACTCTATCCAATGTTATAGATTAATGTTTTAATTACCACTTGAGAAGGTTACTTTTTACTAATATTCCAATGTTTTCAGCTTTCATGAAATGTTAATTGAGCTGTGATTTTATTGTGATAAAAACTAGGCACAGCCAGCTATTAGTCATTGTGGAGAATTCACGCATGAAAGTCTAGGGAAATCTTGAGACATCAGACATATTGCAAAACCAAATGAAGCAATTCGTTTTATTTCAGAAGACATATAAATTAATGTACAAAAGAAAGAAGTTAGGAGCAAGGAAAATTAAATGTAGTAAAATTTACACATAGCCAAACAAATAAAAATAATCATCATAAACTGTATTCAACCAAATATGATTGCACAAGCGTATGACTATTTATACTGAACTTCAAAAGTAGAGCAATATCATATTTATGAGCTGAATTAGATAATTAAAATATTAAAATACTAGTAAACTAGCCAGATATTTATTTATTAATACAAACCTAGGGAGTGAAACCTCTGTTTTTGGATATAGCTTGGGGCACGTGTTCTGATTAATTGTCCATTTTCACCTTTAAAAACTGCATGGAGATTTTGTTCTAGGAAGAGGGAATTCCTAGAGAAGTTTTGAGTGGCAAAAGCCAACCAGAAGAGTGAACAGAGCAGCAGCTCAGACTGGTTCTATCATTTGTCCATGCTAGGTGCAGAGACAGGAACAGAGCACATTTGTTCAGACATGGTCAGAGCAGATAATTAGCAACAAAATCAGGAAACAGACCCAATTGGTTACAGGATACAGTACACTCGATATCACGGTTTTTAAACCACACTGAAATATCAGGAACCTTGTTGCTCAGGCACCAGAGCAGTATCCTGAACACAGATTTATAGGGAAAGGTGCAACTATTCATTTGACAAGGCATTGGTATTTCCTAAGAGTTGCTTTTTTAAAATTAAGGTTATCAAGACCTCAAGCAATAAGTCAGGCTTGAGCACAGTGATGAGATGCTGGATACTCAGCAGAGCATAGCAAATGTCAAGGAGGGAATATAGGCAGCTAAAAGCAGGTAATGGAAGCCACACAATCTGTGAGCCACAGCAGCTGGTTAAAGGTTTCTTTACACGTTACAGATTTGTGGAAGAAGTCTATGCAGAAAATAGGTTCCATTCATCTGAACGGAGTTTGCAGAAAAACATGTGCTTGCCTACAAAACAAACCCATTTAAAGAATGGATCTGATTTTCAGTCACAGAAATTTCTGCTTCTTCTGGCTGCATGTGATGGCATCCAGAAGGAGCATTTACATGTACTGACAGAGCAGGCAATCATCAGGAAGAAAGCATTCCTTCTTGATAACCACATGCTAGTCAGTGGAGGTGAAGAGCTGCATTAACATGCAGATATCATGTAGAAATCATGTTAATACAGCTCTTCAGCTCCAGTGACAAGCATGGGGAAGGAATACTCTTCATACAGATTCATTGTTTCCGGGCAGCAGATTGCTGTTTACACAGGGAGAACTGCTGCCCAGAAACTATTCTCGATCTGCTACACCTTGTCAAATATCAGTAATGAGCGTTCATTCTGATAAACTGCCCAGTGTAAATCCTGCTTAAAGGGGTTCTCCAAGTTAAATTTATTGATCACCTATCCTCAGGATAGGTCACCAATATCAGATCGGCGGGGGTCCGACACCCGGCATCCCCGCCGATCAGCTGTTTGAAGAGGAGGCGCGCGCCGTACCAGTGCTGCCTCCTCTTCATTGTTTACATGCTAGCTATAACATGGGTAGTGGTGAATAGGTGTAATTACACCTAACCGCCCCATTCATTTCAATGGGAAGGCTCGTTACCATATAAGTCTATGGGAGCGATCCTTCCCATTGAAATGAATGGGGCGGTTAGGTGTAATTACACCTACTCACCGCTACTGATGTTACAGCTAGCGTGTAAACAATGAAAAGAAGGCAGCACTGGTACGGCGCGCGCCAAAACAGCTGATCCTGAGGATAGGGCATCAATAAATTTAACTTGGAGAACCCCTTTAACGGTTTCATTCAAATGTACCTTTAACGTATGCAAGTGGTGCTTAGAGGCTTGCTAAAGACTAATAATATTGATTAATATTTTAAAAATACAAATCTGAGAGGTCATCTGTAGCCTTTATAAATTTACAAAGGGCTTAATAAAATCTGTAAAAAAAAAAAAAAAAAAAAGAGAGAAAAATTGGCAAAAATACAAAGTTAGCAGTAGGTGGCGAAAGAGAGCAAAACAAATCTCCAGAAACTCTTTAAAGGCTATGTACACCTTTGGGGGCAATTTTTTATTATTATTGCATTATCTTTCCTCTGTCTTCTGTTTACATAACACAGTCAGTGTTAAGCAAGTCTCCTCTGTTATAGAAGACAGAGGAGCTTTGCTAAGGCTCAAATGGGCCTCTTTAAAGTTGTTTTTCTGATAGAAATGTACGATTTCACTAATTAAAGTATATTACAAAAATGGCTAGTATCACTTCCCCTACATATTACAAAAATTAAAAAAAAAGAATGACAGTTACACTTAAAATAAGTAGATGACCGGCACAAAGTGAAGGTACCAGTTACACAGTTAGAAAAATAGTTAACCCTTTAAATACTGTATATAAATGCTCCGAAGCCAAGTTCAGAGAATGTAGGTCCTAATGGTAAAGGGAGGATGGTCACTGAAGACTAGGAGAAGGCAGAGTTACTAAATAGGGTTGTTTTTTACTCTGTATGTACAAAAGAAGAGAAAGGAGCTGATATCAGTGGTGCCAGAGCTGTTAGTACATCCAGCAATATACTCAATTGGCTAACTGTAGATATGGTCTGAGCTAAGTCACAGAAGAGACTTGCTTGGGCTAAAGAACACAAGGAAAGGACATTAGACCAGTGGAAATCTGTGCTTTGGTCTTTTGAGTCCAAATTTGAGATCTTTGGTTCTAACCACCGTGTCTTTGTGCGACGCAGAAAAGGTGAACGGGTGGACTCTACATGCCTGGTTCCCACAGTGAAGCATGGAGGAGGAGGTGTGATGGTGTGGGGGTGCTTTGCTGGTGACACTGTTGGGGATTTATTCAAAATTGAAGGCATACTGAACCAGCATGGCTACCACAGCATCTTGCAGCGGCATGCTATTCCATCCGGTTTGCGTTTAGTTGGACCATCATTTATTTATCAACAGGACAATGACCCCAAACACACCTCCAGGCTGTGTAAGGGCTATTTGACCAAGAAGGAGAGTGATGGGGTGCTACGCCAGATGACCTGGCCTCCACAGTCACCAGACCTGAACCTAATTGAGATGGTTTGGGGTGAGCTGGACCGCAGAATGAAGGCAAAAGGGCCAACAAGTGCTAAGCATCTCTGGGAACTCCTTCAAGACTGTTGGAATACCATTTCAGGTGACTACCTCTTGAAGCTCATCAAGAGAATGCCAAGAGTGTGCAAAGCAGTAATCAAAGCAAAAGGTGGCTGCTTTGAAGAACCTAGACTATAAGACATAGTTTCAGTTGTTTCACACTTTTTTGTTAAAGAGGACCTTTCACCACTCCTGACATGCCTGTTTTAATAGCTCCATGCATTCCCCACGTACTAACAATTCTGGAACATCTATTTTTATGGAGCTACGTTGTGCCATTCCTTTATTATTTGCACTAGAAGTTATGATTGAATTGCTATTTGCTTTCAGTAAAGGAACAGAGGGGAGGTAACCAGTTGGGGGCGTGAACCTGCACAGACTCACTCTAGCCAATCAGTGCTGTCATGTTCAGACTGTGCAGATACACACCCCCAACTTGTTACCTCCCCTCTGTACCCTTACTGAAGACAAATAGCAATTCATTCATAACTTCTAGTGCAAATAATAAAGGAATGGCACAACATACAGACATAAGAATAGATGCTCCAGACTTGTTATTACATGGGGAATGCATGAAGCTATTAAAACAGGCATGTCAGGAGTAGTGAAAGGTCCTCTTTAAGTATATAATTCCACATGTGTTAATTCATAGTTTTGATGCCTTCAGTGTGAATCTACAATTTTCATAGTCATGAAAATACAGAAAACTCTTTGAATGAGAAGGTGTGTCCAAACTTTTGGTCTGTACTGTATGCATCTGCTAAGGGTGGCTGCAGGAATTTGATCAGAGGATCAGGTTAAAAAAAAGTAATACCGAGTATTTTATTACACTCATTCAGCTTCTGCATTTTATTTGAAAAAAAACAACAACTTTATAATGCAGTGATGGAAATGTAGTTTTCTGTTTAAAGTGTGACGAATCTAATAAACCACACATTTCTGAATAGGAAAGGTGTATGACTGGCAGGCTGTACATCAGGCTGAACAGCAGATGTGAAGCTATACATCACATAGCCATATAGCCATCCTGTCCTATTTGCTCATTGGTAAGCTGTTTTCATGTATTATCAGTCTAACGACCTTGGCCACAGATGTTTTGCCCTGGACCCAAATCTGAATATGTACTTTGGCTGGGAATGGTGGCCGATAGCTCCCATCCCCACTGTTCACTCTCAGGCCACTAGGTCTGGAGCCTATGAGGAAGTAGAGCGGCACAGGAGGTTGCAAAGTTCTGAAATAATCATCATCACCATCTCTTAGTACAATACTGACCACGCTGCAATGCATGCCACTAAGGCAGCAGGCTGAAAGTGGGCTGTGGCCTGTATAGCAGACAGTAACACGGAGTAGGAGTCAGGTGAGTATTTTGATTTTACTTTGTCATTACTACCGGGGGAACATTATAACTATTGGGTGCACTGCAGGAGGGGCATTACAACTACTGGAGGCTCTATAGGGGACATTATAACTAATGGGGAACTATAGTAACATAGTTTATAAAGCTGAAAAAAGACATCTGTCCATCCAGTTCAGCCTGTTATCCTGCAAGTTGATCCAGAGGAAGGCGGAAAAAAAACCTTGTGAGGTAGAAGCCAACTTTCCTCACTTTAGAGGTAAAAATTCCTTCCCGACCCCAATCAGGCAATCAGAATTACTCCCTGGATCAACGACCCATCTCTAGTAACTATAACCTGTAATATTATTATATTCCAGAAATACATCCAGACCCCTTTTAAACTCTTTTAGTGAACTTACCATCACCACCTCCTCAGGCAGAGTTCCATAGTCTTACTGCTCTTACCATAAAGAATCCTCTTCTATGTTTGTGAACAAACCTTCTTTCCTCCAGGCGCAGGGATTTCCCCTCATCACAGTCACAGTCCTTGGGATAAAAAGATCATGGGAGAGATCTCTGTACTGTTATTAGATCACCCCTCAATTGTCTAAAGTGAATAACCCTAATTTTGATAATCTTTCTGGGTACTGTAGTCCACCCATTCCAGTTATGACTTTAGTTGCCCTCCTCTGAACCCTCTCCAGCTCTGCTATGTCTCCCTTGTTCACAGGAGCCCAGAACTGTACACAGTACTCCATGTGTGGTCTAACAAGTGATTTGTAAAGTGGCAGGACTATGTTCTTATCATGGGCATCTATGCCTCTTTTGATGCAACCCATTATCTTATTGGCCTTGGCAGCAGCTGTCTGACACTGGTTTCTACAGCTTAGTTTGCTGTTCACTAAAATTCCTAGGTCCTTTTCCATGTCAGTGTTACCCAGTGTTTTACCATTTAGTATGTACTGGTGACTTGCATTATTCCTTCCCATATGCATAACCTTACATTTGTCAGTGTTAAACTTCATCTGCCACCTCTGCCCAAGCCTCCAATCTATCTAGGTCCATCTGTAGCAGTGTACTGTCCTCTTCTGTGTTAATTACTTTACACAGTTTAGTGTCATCTGTAAAAATTGATATTTTACTGTGCAAGCCTTCTACAATATCATTAATAAATATATTGAAGAGAATAGGGCCCAATACTGACCCCTGTGGTACCCCACTAGTGACAGTGACCCAATCTGAGTATGTGCCGTTAATAACCACCCTCTGTTTTCTATCACTGAGCCAGTTACTTACCCACATACAGACATTTTCTCCCAGGCCAAGCATTCTCATTTTATATACTAACCTTTTATGTGGTACAGTGTCAAATGCTTTGGAGAAGTCCAGATATACGACATCCATTGATTCTCCGTGGTCCAGTCTAGAACTTACCTCCTCATAGAAACTGATTAAATTAGTTTGACATGACCGATCCCTCATGAAGCCATGCTGATATGGAGTTATTTGCCTATTTTCATTGAGGTACTCCAAGATAGCATCTCTTAGAAAACCTTCAAACAGTTTACCCACGACAGATGTTAAACTTACCGTCCTATAGTTTCCGGGCACTGTTTTTGGACCCTTTTTGAATACTGGCACCACATTTGCTATGCACCAATCCTCTGGAACACTCCCTGTCAGTATAGAGTCCTTAAATATTAGAGGGGAGCATATTATCTACTAGGGCACTATAGGGGATATTATAACTACTGGGGGCACCATAGGAGGCATATTATAACTACTGGAGCCATATTATAACTACTTGGGGCACTACAGGGGGCACTGCAACTAGTTGCACACAATAGGGGGAATTATGACCACTTGGGGCACTATAGGGGGCTTATTACTGTGGCCACTTTAGGGGGGCCTTCTATCTACCTGGGGGTAGAATTACTATTGGTGGGACTTTTAGGGGAACTATCTGTATGACACTGTTATTTCTTCAGTATAGTATTTGGGGGCACTTGGAAGTACAGTGGGCACAGTGATTTCCATCAGTGATTATGAGCCAAAATTAGGGGTGGAGCCTACACAAGGTGTAATGGAAAGATTAGTACCTGTTCTGTGTATTTGACCTGCACCTGGTTTTGGCTCACATTAACTGATAGAAATCACTGATTAAACACTGACTGTGTGAATAGGGCCTAACACTACTGGGGTACCAGGAGAGGGAGGATGATGAAAAGGTGAGAAATGTAAGATGTCTTTGTGGCAAGCTCTGCAGAGACAAGACATGGCTGAAAGATGTCCTTGTGGCAGTCTGCTCCAAATGGAGAAGATGAGGAAAGAGAAGTAATAGATATACATTGCTGTATGCTAGGTAGCGTTAAATATAATGTTCCTCTAAATACACGGTCGAGTCACATTGTTATGACCACCAGCTAATATGCAGAGTAACCGCAGTGTGCAACGTGCACAGCAGCTAGACTGGGTAAGAAGTGACTTAATAACGTTCTAGTAGGTTGTCACAGGTATCTGGAGCCATTCTGACTGCAGTGCATGGGGGAGGATGCATAGAGTGAACAGGAGGATCAAGGTAGTCCCATGCTCATTTGGGTTCAAGTCAGGGTAATTAGGGGGCCAGGATAGTACTTGGAAGTATTAGTCATGGTAATGTCAGACATTTCTAGCCGTGTGATATATCGCATTGTCTTGCTAGAAGATCCCATCCACCACAGGGAAGACAATCGGCATGTATGGGTGTACATGATTCTCAAGGATAGATTCATACCCAAATCAGTTGCCAGTGCCTTCCACGAGTATAGAGTGATGCTGAGGTACAGTGGATAAAAGGAAGTATGACAGCCAGGTAATGAAGTGGTAGATGAGGGGAGGGTGGGCATCAGGTAAAATTAAAGGGAAAGTTAATGAGATCAGAGTGAAGATGAACAAATGCACAAAAAGGGTATGTATCACAGAAAGGGTATGTTTAATGTTTATGCTTTTTACAGTACTGCAGATCTGTTGCAGGGACATCAACGTGGCCCAGTGGACTATAATGATGTCTGTCACTGTACGAGACAAAATAACATACAATGCCAAGCTATTTTGTCCAGCAATTTTGATGGAATCTTCTATGGAGGCCCCAACATTACTTCCGATGCAGATGTGAACAAAGCCTTAATGACCTAAATAAATGCTTGTTCCCAGAATATTAAATTCACTGCCAAATAGTGCTTCTTTATAAGACAGTGGGCAAGAACCTAAAAGATTACTGCAAAATTAGAAGGCAATATTGAGGCGCCTATTTGCAGTGACTAGTTTCCTACTCAACTGCTTCCTCGAGGCAACAAGCAATGTGTTTCTTCTCCAGCAGAAAGAGATACAAATAAAAGGTTGATAAGTAAAGGCTTTTACACCACGTAAATCTCTCTCTTAACTGGTGGATAAATAGTATACATTTACAATGTGACTAAATATATAAAACACATCATTTACCTTCAATTATCCTCAAAATAAAACGTAATATGTTTACACAGACCAATTACCTGCTTGTGGCATTTCTTGGAAATGTTTTATGGAGTATGTATCTGCTGCATACATTTTGGTTTCCTGTCCCCATAAAAAAGCAAACCTCTTTTAAACAATACAAATTATATTTACTGTGTCGAAAAACATTATTGAGATCAAAGTGCGTAAAGCAATTCCAACTGAAATAAATACACTGCAGTGATATGTGAGACGCTATGGAAGCATCCATACATACCCTATCCTCATACTGTGATATCAAATTAAAGAAAGATCCTCTTCAGTCTTATAACTTTTGCAACAGTCTTTGAATACATCCTAAGAACAGTGCTTCTCAACCTGTAAAGTAGGCCCCACTGGTGAGCCCCTCAACCCCAGTTGCTGGCACTAGCGGGCAGGGCCCTCTCTCCTTCTGTACCAGTTTGTAACTCGCCTTGTTCATGCTTAGTGCAAATGTCTGTATTATGTATGTATACTCCTTTTTTTTTATATGTACAGCGCAGTGGAATGAATGGCTCTTTAATAATAAATAATAATATTAATGATAATAAGAATATGTTCCACAGATCTTTCTATGGTTTGACTAATCTCTGGTTCAGGAACACGATATACTCCTTTTGAGCTTACGTTAAGGGTCTACTGACTTCAGGAGACAAATTTAAGATAAACTTAGATAAATCTTTTTTGGCATAGAATAGGCCCAATGATGAGGCTCACAAATCATCATATTTTGTAAATGGCATAAACTTAGGCTGTCAAAGTTCATGCTGGATAATAAATTTGCCACAGGGCTAGACACTTTTTTTCCCCACTTTTATACTATTGCCCAGAATTATGGCACAACCCTTCATTGGTAAACCATACCCTTTCCCATTAAGCTGTACCCCTATGGTGAGGTAGGTGCAGTGGATTTTTCTACAACTAGGATGCTCTAAATGTTGTCACAATTTATGACAAAATTTAGGTGCCCACATTGGCTCACACATGTGGGCCAATGAGAGCAATTTAATTTTCACACTTTACCCAACATAGTTCTACCAGTAGAGCAGGCCTTCAAATGTGGCACTGGTAAATCTGGCATGAATTTACAAGTGGATTTGTGGCAGAAGTCAGAGTCTGCAAGGATGTGCAGTTGTTGTGTTGTGTATGCGCACAAAAATTAGCCCCGTTCTCTGTAGAATCTAAAAGAAGGATAAACCTGCTCATTCTTTTGGGAATGGCTATTTTCCCCCATGGTGCATACACAAAACCCAATAACATACATTGATAATGCCAAAATCCTCATAAAATCTGAACATTTGAATGGGCCCTCAGATATCTAGTCTTCATCTGTTATAAAAGATATTGTTAAACCATAACTCCCTGCAAATCCAGACAGCCTCAGCCTGTCAGGTACGCTAGAAGCTGAAGTTTCGATACAGCTCGAGAGACAGAAGTTAGAGATTACAATACAACAGAGTGAGAGCTGGCAGAAGACTAGTTGATAGGACATTTGCAGATACTATACTATACCTTGGTAGCCAGACGACATTCCACAACTCTTATGTTGAAATGAGCTGTAGCGGCCTTGTTCATTTCAACACAACTGTTGGCAATTACAAAAACAGCTCCATGTGGAAGCTTCACATCAGTGGCTCTAAGAGGACCAAATTCTATCAACTTTGCCTGTTGAATGAATACAAATATGACATTATAGTATATCTGCAGGGTAACCATAGCCAATGCATTTATGTTCTTAAAAGGTTTTCAATGTATATGAGTTAGGTATGTAATGGTAGGTAAAAATCAGCTGACATTTCATGTTAACATTAAAAGAAACATGCCTATTAGTTCGACTTAAACAGTTTGGTTAGTTTAACATGACCAATTAAAATGAACAGCATAAATGTGTTAAAGAGGCTCTGTCACCCAGATCAAGCCTACCCTACCAGGCATATGGCCTGGTAGGGCTGATTATGCTGACAAAAGCCATACCTTTCAATCTCATGTCCGAGGTCCAGTGTTGGAGAAAAATAAACTTTTAAAAATATTCAAATGAAGCATTCAGGCACTTGGAGGCGAGCTTATGCCGTCCGAGCACCACTTCAGCTACACCCCTGTTCCTTCCTAATACTGGCCTTCTCCACTTAATCAAGCCCCCATGCCTCTCGATTGACAGCGCTAGACCCACCGCCTGTGCACTTCCCTTCTTAACGGTGCATGCGCACAGGATCTTTTCCTTCCTTTCCCGGCTTGTGAATATGTCTACTGCGCACATGCCTTTACATCACTGAACCCAGAAGTGGCGGCACGTGTGCAGTAGACATAATCACACGTTATGGAGGCGAGTGCGCAGGCGCTGGATATCAGCGCTAGAACGGTGGGTCTAGCGCTGTCAATCAAAAGGCATGGGGGTGTGATTAAGTGGAGAAGGCCAGCATTAGGAAGGAACAGGGGTGTAGCTGAAGCAATGCCCGGATGGCATAAGCCCGCCTCAGAGTGCATGAATGCCTGATATGAATATTTTTAATTTTTTTTTTCTCCAACACCAGACCTCGGACATGAGATTGAAAGGTATGGCTTTTGTCAGCGTCATCAGCCCTACCAGGCTATATGTCTAGTAGGGTAGGCTTGATCTGGGTGACAGAGCCTCTTTAAAGAATTTTTGCAGCTACAGAAATTGATGGCATAATTATTGGATATGCCATAATTGTCTTATCAGAAGGGGTTCAACAATCAGGATCCCACTCATGCTAGGAACAAGGGGTGCAAAATCCAGCACAGTAAATGAGGGATTGAAACAGCTGAATGTGTATACTCAGGGGTTTCCATCTCTACCATATGCTATAGTGCAGTGTGACTGCTGTTGTATGGACAGTTTGACACCAGAAGCAAGGCTCTAGGCTCCTCCATTCTTGAGGCTGGTGGGTTCTCAGCACTCCAATGAAATATATCAGAATTGTCTGTAGTGAAAAGCCCTGCTTTAAGTGGAAAGGCTTCTGATAAAAATGTTTTGTGGACTACAAAGAGCTTGACGGCAATTATTATTAATTAAATTAAAAAAGTTAATTGTTCTTGCTCCCTCCACATTGTTGGCAGCAGAAGTTCCAAAACAAAAAACAAAGATGGCCTGAGGCCTCTATTTTCAATTGTTAAGTCATTACTGCGCCAAAAGAGTAAAACACCTGTCTTGTTTTATTTAATGCCACTGAGAAGATATCGAGATAATGGTCTTAAAAAACATAATCCATTATACAAAAGTTGCAACTGCCAAACACATAAGATGCATTCAGAAAGTCTTCAGACTTTTTCATTTTTTCACATTTTGTTGTTGCCTTGTGCTAAAATAAAAAAAAAATTCAAATTTAGCCATCAATCTGCACTCTATACCCCATAATGAAAAAGTAAAAAACAGAATTTTTGCAAATTTATTACAGAGAAAAAAAATTAAATTTCACACAGACATTAATATTTAGACCCTGCTATCACACTTGAAATTTAGCTCTGGGGGCCTCCCATTTCTTTTGATCAACTTTGAGATGTTTCTATACCTTGTTTGGAATCCACCTGTAGTAAAGTCCGTTGACAGGACATGATTTGGAAATATACACCCCTGTCTAAATAATGTCTCACAGTTGACAATACCTGTCAGAGCTAAAACCAAGCCATGCAGATGAAAAAAATGCATGTAGAGCCCAGAGACAGGATTGTGTGGAGGCACAGATCTGGAGAATGGTACAGTAACATTTCTGCTGCACTGAAAGTGCCCAAGAGCACAGTGGCCTTCATAATTCTTAAAGGGAAGAACTTTGGAACAATCAAGACTCTTCCTAGAGCTTGCTGCCCCACCAAACAAAGTAACTGGGGGAGAAGGGTCTTAGTAAGAGAGGTCACCAACAGCGATATGTCTTCTATTGACTTTCATTGTATACAACATAAACCGTGTGTTACAGTATATTTTTGGATTTTTATTTTTTGCACCATCCAGTTGTAATGTACGGCAAGACAGGGAAAGACACTCTTCGTATAAGCCTGTCCACTAGGATTCTAACGGCACTGTATAGGGGATATTTATGCTATGATATCCCCTGCACTGCCGGAGGATGCACCTCTGCCTCGTTATAAATTAGAGCATTCTTTGGCAGTCCATATGCCTAGACTGAAGCTCGGAGCTGCCATAAATTTCAGTCTTCATTTACACCAGAAACCTGGGGTAAATAAAGATAAATTCCCCAGGCCCTCTGGTCTTGTCCACTCTCTCACCACACCCCCTTTTTGGAAAGTGGGTGCAGGCAGCATAGAAATGCTGCTTGCAACTAGATTTAGGTGCAATGGCGTTTTAAGAGTTGTGGGCATGAGGTTTGCAACTTTTTACAGGGTGTCAGACAAAAAGATCAGATCAGACAAAAACCGTTTTAGTGTACTTTTGTATGTCCGTAAATAAAAATGAGATGAAGATGGTTTGTTCTGTTCCACTTACAGTTCCTTCTTCAGCCAGGAATGAGATTGACTGGTCCATTCCACCACCTTCTGTCCCAATATAATGCTCACATTTTGCACAGGTTTCTGCAAGTTCCAACTGAAAAATCAAAGAAAATTCTATGGTCATTCACGTTTTGCTGAAGAACAGCCAGTTATATATTTATTGCAACACATGTATGTGCTTTGTATAAGTTTTGGCCAATATTAAACCTCATCTTCCACATAATTTCTTGCTCCAATTCTGAATACTATACAAACACTTATTTTATTATTCATATAGACGTGCCACTATTGTGCACAGGGTATGCGACGATTATCACAATTCTGGCAGAAAATTCTTGAATGGCTATAAATGGACTGTTTGGAAAGGAATCAAATAGAAGAATCATATAGAAGTGCTATATAAGAAGGCTAACTGCCTTAAATAACAGCATGATAGAATGTATAAGGTCCTATAGCAAAAATTTTTGTACATTCAGTCTCTTAAAATTACAATACAAGGGAAAGATAAAATATACAAGCCACTTTATTACAATGGGAGTGACTGAGTGCAAAGGACATTTAGTCCAGAACCTCCACCCACACTTTGTGGTTTCTGTCCAGTTTCCAAGCCAAGTGATGTGCAAGAAGCAGCTACTTTTAAGCACAAAGCCTGACACAAAAGCTAATAACTTTGGCTTTGTCATTGCCAAAAAATGAAATCTTGAATTCTTAATCCATTATTGTAACGCAATAATATTTTGTCAGACATGGCATGTGGTCCCTGCAGCTCCTGCAGTGGTTTACAGCTGGTTAATGTGGTTACCACACAGCACAGTGTATATAAAAAACAGACATTCACTCATGTTCCTGTGTTGAAGGATAATTCTAAATGCTCTCATAATGATAATAATATGATATTATCAATCAGAAATAACTACTGTTGGCTCCCAGTGATAAAGAAGAGTCGGTAAATAAACTATTACTATGTCAAGAAAAAAACCACAATGAAAAAAGAGATGTGTAAAAATGCATGACTGCAATCACTGAAATGCCCAGGATTCAAAAACCCCAGATTACTGATGTTTAAATGCTTAGACACGATAATCAAATGTGCTTCAAAAAAAGAAAATTACAGCAAATTTAAAGTATATTTGTAAAAGCACTACATACCATGTTATTTTAATATTCATAATAAAATATTATAATATTTAGTATTCCCAGTACTATAGCACTCTGTATTAGAAATGTTTAACTTTTGCAACCTTTTTTTTTGTTTTGCTATTCGTGAAAAGTACAAAACCCCTCACAATCCACCCAAAAAACATCAAACCAAATCAAATGGGCATCCTTAATGAAAAGTTTAGTTTTGTCCCACTGCAGACTGGACAGAGCAGTCTCCAGCTCCAGCCATTTGTCTTACAGCCTGTCCCAGGACAGTGAGGAGGAGGAGGGTGACATACTGTAAATGACCTCCTGAGGCACATACAGAGAAATTTTTTTAATAATAATATTTATATAGTGCCAGCATACTCTACAGCGCTTTACAAAGGTTATATACTTCTCACTTTTAACTGTGATGTGAGGGGTTTTTTTTTGTGTGCATTTTCTATGTTTAGTGTTCCTTCAATATGCATGGTTGACATCTCTTCATATAGTACAAAAAAGTCTTGGCAGAAATCTTCAGGTTAAAGGGGTTATCCATGAATTTGATACTGATGACCTATACTCAGGATAGATAATCAATATCAGATCAGTGGGGTTGGATTCCCAGAACCCCAATTAACTATTTCAAGTTAGCTCTGTGGTCTCTTCGCAGCTTAACAAGCCCAGCACTGTACCTTGTATAGCGGCTGTGCTTGGTATTATAGCTCAGCCCTATTCCCTAGGCTATGTGACCAAAGTATAGTGACATCACTGGCCTTGCAAGAGGCCTAAGTGCTCACGAAGTTCTGCAGCCTCGTTGAACAGCTGATCGGCGGAGGTCTCGGGAGTCAGACCCTCATCAATCTGATATTGATGACCTATCCTCAGAATAGGTCATCAATATCAAATTCCCAGATATCTCCTTTGAAATGAAAAATGTGTCTCTGCAGACAAAAACTGTTACATGCTAACATGAATACGATTTAATTAGATTGCTGCTATAGGGAATTTGTGTTTTACGCAAGGGATTGTTGGATTGCTAGAGTTAAACCTAGGATTGCTTTGATTTCTCCATTTAACAACACTAAAGCAGCTATTGGAGGATTTGTCCAAAATAATGATTTTGTCCACTTATATCTACATAGAAAGATCTGTCTTTCCTGAAAGTTCTGGCCAAGTATTAATGTGACTGTGGCTACAAGCATTTGTCTCTATGGTCCACCAAGAATGCACTGTACATGGACAAGGCAGCTGAAGGCAGACATTGCCTTTGTTGATCATACAGTAATACCGACTAAAGCAATTTTAAGTTCTTACACTCTTGTTGACCATATCATTGCAAATGTGGGTGTCCAGGAAAATAGCATGGATTACAACATCTATAATACCTTTCAGATATATGCTCTAGAAAGATATACAAAGAGATGGTGTAATTGGGAATATAAATAACCTCTTAACAGTAAGCCTACTTTCATGTGCTAAGAAGTATGTATTCTCCTGAGTCATGTGTAATCAGTCATCTACAATGTGGAAAAATGTCTCACACGTGCAACTATGGGACAACCTTTGATCTTAAAAGGTATTTACAAAAAACAAATCTCTTTTTTGGTGCTTAAAAACAGTGGAGATTTTACTAATGAGCCGTGAATACATTTTCCAGGTACACAAAAATGAGAGGCAAAGGAATAAAATATGACAGTATGTAGAACTGATTCTAAACACAGCTATGTTCCTTAAAGGGGGTGTCCGGGAATAATCACTTTTTTAGCAAGTGCCGGCAGTCTGCCTCTCTAAAGAAAAGATTTATACTTCTTTCCACAGCTCTAGTTCTTTGCGCTGCCTCTGCTATGCCCATATTTCTGTCCCCACAGTTTTTATATCTGGCGCTCCATGGCCACGGTCATATCCTCCGCTTTAGCCAATAAATGACAAGCAGCAGCAGTTCACCACTGAAGTCAGTCATTGGCTACAGCAGAGCATGTGACACTGGAATGCAGGGACCAGAACATAGACACAACGGAAGCAGCGCAGGGGACCAAGACAGCAGGGAGCAAGGACGTATAAATCTTCTATTTAGAGAAGCAGGCTGTGGGCACCTGACTTATATGTTTAATTTATGAAAAAAGTCAAATCCTTTTACTAATAACCTAATTTTAATGTATAAATGCGTTTTGCTATATAAAAATTTACATAATTTAATAATTGTAGCTGACAAACCATGTGTTGTACAAAAATGAATATATTTTAGTTAATGGGGAAATGTTTTTGACTAGGCCTGGAATCTGGATAACCTGACATTTTCCAACCATAACGTGGCACTTCACAAGACCAGAACAAGCTATAGAATGAAATTATTCAATGACTATTGATTTTGGCCTGGCTCCTAAACTTTCTAGCATTAAAATTTAGATAGATTTTATTAATGATTTCCAACCACACAGCACCAATCTGAACCCAATGATTAGAAACTGTTGGTACCCTTCCGTTAAAGAAAGAAAAAAAAACACATTGGTAACTGAAATAACTTGAAACTGACAAATGTAATAAGAAATATTTACTGAAAATCAGATACCACTTTTGAATTGTGGTTCAATAGAATCATTTTAAAAAAACAAACTGAAGCAACTGCCGTGGACAAAAATTATGGTACCCCTAGAAAAGATTGATCATAATTTGACCATAGAGACATGTGAAACAAAGGTATGTCCTGTAATTAGTATCACAAGTGTCTTCAAACTTGGAATCATTCTGCCTATTTAAAGGGTGAAAAGTGGGTGAAAGTCACTGTGCTGTTTTTAAATTTTAAAAAGGCCAATTTCCCTGGGTTACGGGCCGCACTCCAGGACATAGACTGGGAGCAGCTGTTGTCAAATAGTGGCACAGATGATAAATGGGAGACCTTCAAATCTACACTGGGTAACTATACTGCAGACTTTATTCCTAGGGGGAACAAATACAAACGCTTAAAATTAAACCCTGCGTGGCTTAATGCAGATGTTAAAAGGGCAATACATGAAAAACAAAGGGCATTTAAAATATACAAATCAGAGGGGTCTGCCATAGCCTTTAATAACTACAAAAGGGTTAATAAAAATTGTAAAAGGACTATAAAAGCAGCAAAGGTTCAAAATGAAAGGCTGGTGGCCAGGGATAGCAAAACCAATCCCAAAAAATTCTTCAAATATATAAATGCAAAAAAACCTAGGTCAGAGCATGTAGGACCCCTGAATAACAGTGATGGGGAATTGATTACTGGGGATCAGGAAAAGGCGGAGCTACTGAATGAGTTCTTTAGTTCTGTATATACACATGAAGAGGTGGGAGCTGCTGTCGGTAGAGTAAGTGCTGGTGATACTTCATGTAATATACTCAACTGGTTCAATATAGATATGGTCAAAGCTAAGCTAAACAAAGTAAACGTGAATAAGGCTCCAGGACCGGATGGGTTACACCCAAGAGTTCTTAAGGAACTTAGTTCAGTAATTTCTTTGCCCTTGTATATAATATTCAAAGATTCTCTGGTGACTGGCATAGTGCCGAGGGACTGGCGTAAAGCAAATGTGGTGCCAATCTTCAAGAAGGGCTCTAGGTCATCCCCGGGGAATTATAGACCGGTGAGCTTAACGTCCATTGTGGGGAAACTTTTTGAGGGTCTAATAAGGGACTATATACAGGAATATGTTTTGGATAATAGTATTATAAGTGATAACCAGCATGGTTTTACTAAGGACAGAAGCTGTCAGACTAACCTGATTGGTTTTTATGAAGAAGTGAGTAGAAGCCTAGATAGAGGGGCGGCTGTGGATATTGTGTATTTGGACTTTGCAAAAGCGTTTGACACGGTCCCTCATAGACGTCTGACGGGTAAATTAAGGTCGGTTGGATTAGAAAATCTACTCTGTAACTGGATTGAGAACTGGCTGAAGGAGCGTACTCAGCGAGTGGTGGTGAATGATTCCTACTCTGAATGGTCCCCAGTTATAAGTGGTGTACCCCAAGGTTCAGTGCTGGGTCCACTTTTATTTAATTTATTTATTAATGATATAGAGAGAGGAATTAACAGCACTGTTTCAATTTTTGCAGATGACACTAAGCTTTGTAGTAGAGTCCAGTCTATGGAAGATGTGCAGAAGTTACAAGCTGACTTGGACACACTGAGTGTTTGGGCATCCTCTTGGCAGATGAGGTTCAATGTGGATAAATGTAAAGTTATGCATCTGGGTACTAACAACTTGCATGCCTCCTATGTCCTAGGGGGAGTAACACTGGGAGAGTCACTTGTAGAGAAGGATCTGGGTGTCCTTGTAGACCATAGACTGCAGAATAGCATGCAATGCCAATCGGCTGCTTCTAAGGCCAGCAGGATATTGTCATGTATTAAAAGAGGCATGGACTCGCGGGACAGGGATGTCATATTACCACTGTATAAAGCATTAGTACGGCCTCATCTGGAATATGCTGTTCAGTTCTGGGCTCCGGTTTATAGGAAGGATGTCCTGGAGCTGGAAAGGGTGCAGAGACGGGCAACTAAACTGATAAGGGGCATAGAGCATCTTAGCTATGAAGAAAGATTGAAGGAGTTAAACTTGTTTAGTCTTGAGAAGAGACGTATAAGGGGGGACATGATCAACCTGTATAAGTATGTAAATGGCCCATACAAAAAATATGGTGAAAAACTGTTCCAGGTAAAATCCCCTCAAAAGACAAGGGGGCACTGCCTCCGCCTGGAGAAGCAAAGGTTCAGACTCCAGGGGCGACAAGCCTTCTTTACTATAAGAACTGTGAATCTGTGGAACAGTCTACCGCAGGAGCTGGTCACAGCAAAGACAGCTGAGGGCTTCAAAACAGGCTTAGATAAATTCTTAGAGAAAAAGAAGGTCACCACATATTAAGAAATGTAGAGTCATGTCTTAAGGTTACCAGTCCCCCTCCCCTTCATCACTCCTACCCCCTCCCTTGGTTGAACTTGATGGACATGTGTCTTTTTTCAACCGTATTAACTATGTAACTATGTAACTATGTATCATGTTGTGTACTTTACTGATCATGGACCAACGAAAGGTAAGGAGAGAGTTGTCTTAGAAGATTGGAAAGAAAATTATACACAAACATGGTAAATGCTACAAGACCATGTCCAAACAGCTTGATGTTCCTGTTATTTCAGTTGAACATATTATTCAGAAGTTTAAGGTTTATGGGACTGTAGTCAACCTCCCTGGATGTAGCCACAAAAAGAAAATTGATGACAAATTGAAGGGATAGATAATATGAATGGTAACCAAAATGCCCAGAACGACTTCCAAAGGGATCAGAGGTGAACACCATGGTCAAGGTACATCAGTGTCAGATCCTACCATCCATCACTGTTATATCCAAATTGGACTTAATGGAAGATAACAGAAGAGAAAATCACTGTTGGAACAAACAATAAAAAAGTGAGACTGGAAGTTGCCAAAATACATAGCAGGCTTCAGAAGTGACAGGGGTGCCGGGGTGCAAGGTAAGTACATTATGTGTGAGGGGTCTGGGCATGTGGGGGAACATTTTAGGGGTTGAATAACCCCTTTAAGGGTGCCACCATTTTTGTCCAAGCCAATTTCATTAGTTTGTTTTTTAAATTATTGTGTTGAACCACAATTCAAAAGCAATGTCTAATTTTCATTAGATTTTTATTTATTATTACTTTTGTCAGGTGCAAGTTATTTCAGTGACCATTGAGGGATTTTCATTCATTTACATAAGGGTACCAACAATTTTGTCTGTCTATATTGATGAAGTTAGAGGAGATCCAACATTTTCATGGATTAACAAAAAGATACTTTGGGGTAAGAAAAGAGGTGACTTGTCCCATTCAGGATTGCATCTCTTGTCTCTGATGACAACCATATTGTTAGCTGATGACAGTTTATGATGAAACCAGGTATGCCATCTCCTGATTCAGAACTAGTTGTGATCTTGGTAAAAACTCTGGAAGCAGATAAAATGCCTAAGGGTAGGCAAGTGATTCACAGATTAAGACTGTTCAAGTACTTTGATTTTGAGGAATTTCCTGTTTCTAGGTAATATGGAAATATGCACGTAGATATCGGTGAGATGTATTGTGACCAGAAGATTATTCTTCTCTAAGAGCACCATGACTATCTTCATTTTGAATTTGTTCATCATCAGGAACCTTTTCCTGAAGATAGTAATTCTAATGTTACCACTTAAAGGAGTTGTCTCACTTCAGCAAATAGCATTTATTATGTAGATAAAGTTAATACAAACAACTTCTAATGTATTGTTATTATCATTATTGCTTCCAATGCTGGTTGGCTATATTTTTTATCACATTATACACTGCTCGTTTCCATGGTTACGACCACCCTGCAGTCCAACAGTGGTGGTCATGCTTGAACACTATAGGGAAAAATATTAGCTTATCTCTGCTCTCATTATCCTGGCCACAGAGAGGCCAGCACTTTTTATATTTTGCAAGCACGCCCACCGTCGATGGATTGCAGGGTAGTCGTAACCATGGATTTGAGAAGTCTATAATGTGATGGAAAAGTGAATCCAGCAAAGGAAGCAATATGGGTAATAACAATACATTAGTAAGTGGCTTGTATTAACTTCCTCTAAATAATAAATGCTATTTTCTGAAGTGAGACAACCTCTTTACTATTCCATATGATATAGCGGGAAGCTGGAAAATAATTCTGAATAGGGAGAACTTGGAAATAAAAATGCAATTCCACTTTTGTTATATAAGTTTTGTTTTTATAATGTTCCTTAAAGGGGTATTCAGGTTACCATAAATATAACTTATGTTTTAGACTAATTCATCATCAATAATTATGTAATATAATGTCAATTTCACATATTTACCGTTCATTAGTTATAAAAGTAGTTTTTCTTCCTCTGGTACCCACTGTGTTTCCTCATAAATTACCATGGCATCAACCTGTAGTTCTCAGCCTTTGTTAGGTCGCGCATGCTCAGTGTCTTGCTATCAATTCTCTAGCTAAATGTTAGTGTGCTGCTGATTACTGAGAAGAGGGGGATAGACAAATGGATTACAAGGTAAATTGAAACTCTGATTACAGTTGGGTCTCAGCTTGCAGCCTTAATGCAGTTTTTCAAAAATGAAGTTACTTTACCGGAATACCCCTTTAAATGGTAAAACTGACACCTTAAAGAGGACCTTTCATGCTTTTACATTAGAGTAGCTAAATACCTTTACTTGCAGGGCACCCCCCGCTGATGCTGGCACCCGGCCAGGTTTTTCAAAATAGCGCTCCTGCGCCCCGCCCCCCTGTATTTTTCGCGCTCAGTATGCTAATACTGAGCATCGGAACAGGGAGGAGGAGACGCCAGGTTTTCTCAATGGGCGTCTCCTTCTCCCTGGCTGTGCTGCGATCCAATCGCATCGGAGAACGTCATAGTCAAGGAGTTTTTTTTCATACAGCAGTTAACGTCCGTGACCGGTGGTAATGCCGGTCATGGACTTTTAACTCTTCATGTGCCATGATCAAACATGGGGGGGGGTGCGGCAGCTCCTGTCCTCCTGTGTGACATTAGTTCCTATGAAGCCCCTGCCTGTGGCCAAGGTTCCATAGGAACATAGTATATTTCCCATAAACTAATGCATTGGATGCAAACACATCATGGACACATCAAGGACATCACCTTGTACGAAAACACCTGTACTATTAAAAAGATAAAAATATTTATCCCATATGTATAAAAAGTAAAAAAGTTTTTAGTCGCTCCTCCTCCCACAAAAAATTAAAAATGGTATCAATGAAAAGTATAGATCACCCCACAAAAAATGAGCCCTCACACAGTTCCATACACATAACTACAAAAGATTTTTTTTCAGTATAAAAACACAAGAAAAACTATACATACGTGGTATTGCCGTAATCGTACTGACCCGAAGAATGAAAGTAACTCAGTTTTACTGTATAGGGAATGCTGTGAAACCAAAAAATCCATACAACTGTTGCGGAATTGCGTTTCTTTTTCCAATTACACCCCATTTGGAATTTTTTTCCAGTTCCCCACTAAATTGTATGCAATATTAAATGGTGCAGTTACAAAGCGCAACTTGTCCCACAAAAAACAAATCCTCGTACGGCTATGTGAACAGAAAAGTAAAAAAAAAAAAAAAGTTATGGCCCCACGCACGGGGTGAAAAACATAAAGGCAAAAACCACCAGGGCTGAAAGCGTTAAAGATGCACCAAATTTAAAAAACTTTGACATTTGATAAACTTGGTGCAAGTATGCAAGTGCCGACTGAAGCAAAACTGACTTCAAATAATACCTCATGATAAATTCCCCAGAATTGAATTATGCTTGCGTGCAGCCACTACTAGGGGGAGCTTAGGAGTTGAATGCAAAGTATTAACAATGTATGAACAGTATACACTCTTAAACCAGAATTCTGATTCCGTCTTTCAATAAAGCTGACAAAAAATTTAGAAGACAAGAAACAAGCTATCAATCTATATTCTACAAGTTTAATTAGATATCTCTTCATGCTTTACTGAAATTCAAGATGGGAACCACTAGCCAAAAATTAGTTAACATTAACCAGCTCATCAAAGATGAAGTTAGGATGTCCACTGATATGCCCTGGCTTATTTAAAGCTTGCAGAAGAAACTCTTGCATCATTATAGTTCCTGCAGAGTAAAAACAATTAGCGCTGCGTAAACACAAACATTTACAGAATAAACTAAACAAATCAAAAGAAATCAAAGGCAGTAAGTCAATGTGGCAAAAGGGACAGCGGGATGGAAGACTGCACATTTTATTACTCTGTAATATAATCTAGCATTCAGACAAATCGATAGTGACAGCAAGACAAATAATATAAACTATGGTATAAAGGGCAGGGATAAGTTTTCTCTGGTTGCTCTTTTTTTTTCAATCCATGTCTACTGCAACAAATACAAGCCCTCCAGTTTGTATTGTAATTTAGCTGAATATTGAAAGCGTGGTGGGTATAGGAATGTATAAGACAAGTAGAGCGTTGATCCTCAGAAGAAACTACCTGCCCTGTCGGAGGCAATAGAAAAAAAAAATTGTATTGCATGCTACGTATAGGTGATAAGACTTTCTTCCTATGGAACTTTAAGAAGAGTCTTAGTTTAATGTGCTCAGGACTTAGTTGAAGCCCTTTTGGCAATGATTACAGCCTCCATTCTTCTTGAGTATGATATCACAAGGTTCGCACACCTGGACTTCTTGAGTTTCTGCTGCTCTTTTCAAGCTCTGTCAGATTGGATGGCAACCGTTGGTGGACAGCCATTTTCAGGTCTCTTCAGGGATGTTCGCTTGGGTTCATGTCAGGGCTTTGACTGGGCCACTCAAAGATGTTCACAGAGCTGTCCCTAAGCCACTCATTTGTTATCTTGGCTGTTTAGTGTCATTATTTTGTTGGAAGGTGAACCTTCGGCCCAGTCTGAGGTCCAGAGCACTGTGAATCAGGTTTTTATTAAGAATCTCTCTGTACTTTGGTCAAGATTGAGGGAAACCTGTCCCAGCCGCTGAAAAACACTCTCACAGCATGATGGTGCCACCACCATGCTTGACTGTAGGGTTAGTATTGGGCAGGTACTGTAATGAGCAGTGTCTGGTTTCCTCTAAACATGATGCTTAGAATGGAGGTCAAAAAGTCCAATATTGGTTTCATCAGACAGTCTTTTAGGTGCCTTTTTTGTAAACTCGAGGCGGTATTTTATGTATGTTTTACTGAGAAGAGTCTTCTTTCTGGCCACTGCCATGAAGCCAAGTTTGGTAGTGTGCTGCAGTGATGGTTGACCTTCTGGAAGTTTCTCTCATCTGCATATAAGATCTTTGGAGCTCAGCCAAAATGACCATTCGGTAATTGGTCACATCTCTTACCAAGGCTCTTCTCCCTGGATTACTTAGTTTGGTAGGGGGCCTGAATTTACCACATGTAGACGCCAATCAAGGTTTAGAAACATTTCAAAGATGATCGAGAGAAATGAGAGGCCATAGAGCTAAATCTAATGGCAAAGTGTAACGGCAAAGGGTCTGAGTACAGTGGCGTAGCTACCGGGGGGGCAGGGGGGGCGACGGCTCCGGGCCCAGTGACTCAGGGGGGGCCCCAGCAAGGATGACCTTGCCTTCTATCAGGCGAATACAAGTGAGCGCTTCCATTATGGAAGCGCTCACTTGTATTTAGGGACCCCCATCAGACCTCAGATCAGCCCACCCAGCCACATAGGATTAAAATAAAAAACTTTACTTACCTGTTCTGCGCTGCGGCTGCCCTCCGGTCCGCGCTCTGCTCTCTTCCCTGGCCCGCGCACACTATGACCTGACGCTGCGTGGGCTGATCTGAGGTCTGATAGGGGCACAGTAGGCTGATATGAGGTCTGATGGGGGCACAGTCTGCTGATATGAGGTCTGATGGGGGCACAGTCTGCTGATCTGAGGTCTGATGGGGGCACAATACGCTGATCTGAGGTCTGATAGGGGCACAGTAGGCTGATATGAGGTCTGATGGGGGCACAGTAGGCTGATATGAGGTCTGATGGGGGCACAGTCTGCTGATCTGAGGTCTGATGGGGGCACAATACGCTGATCTGAGGTCTGATAGGGGCACAGTCTGCTGATATGAGGTCTGATGGGGGCACAGTCTGCTGATCTGAGGTCTGATGGGGGCACAATACGCTGATCTGAGGTCTGATAGGGGCACAGTAGGCTGATATGAGGTCTGATGGGGGCACAGTCTGCTGATATGAGGTCTGATGGGGGCACAATACGCTGATCTGAGGTCTGATGGGAGCACATTAAGCTGATCTGAGGTCTGATAGGGGCACAGTAGGCTGATATGAGGTCTGATGGGGGCACAGTCTGCTGATATGAGGTCTGATGGGGGCACAGTCTGCTGATCTGAGGTCTGATGGGGGCACAATACGCTGATCTGAGGTCTGATAGGGGCACAGTAGGCTGATATGAGGTCTGATGGGGGCACAGTCTGCTGATATGAGGTCTGATGGGGGCACAATATGCTGATCTGAGGTCTGATGGGGGCACAATATGCTGATCTGAGGTCTGATAGGGGCACAGTAGGCTGATATGAGGTCTGATGGGGGCACAGTCTGCTGATATGAGGTCTGATGGGGGCACAATACGCTGATCTGAGGTCTGATGGGAGCACATTAAGCTGATCTGAGGTCTGATGGGGGCACAATACGCTGATGTGAGGTCTGATGGGGGCACAATACGCTGATCTGAGGTCTGATGGGGGCACAATACGCTGATCTGAGGTCTGGTGGGGGGCACAATACGCTGATCTGAGGTCTGATGGGGGCACAGTAGGCTGATGTGAGGTCTGATGGGGGCACATTCTGCTGATCTGAGGTCTGATGGGGGCACAGTACGCTGATCTGAGGTCTGATTGGGCACAATACGCTGATCTGAGGTCTGATGGGGCACAATACGCTGATCTGAGGTCTGATGGGGGCACAGTACGCTGATCTGAGGTCTGATGGGGGCACAGTACGCTGATCTGAGGTCTGATGGGGGCACAGTACGCTGATCTGAGGTCTGATGGGGCACAATACGCTGATCTGAGGTCTGATGGGGGCACATTCTGCTGATCTGAGGTCTGATGGGGGCACAATATGCTGATCTGAGGTCTGATGTGGCACAATACGCTGATCTGAGGTCTGATGGGGCACAATACGCTGATGTGAGGTCTGATGGGGGCACAGTAGGCTGATGTGAGGTCTGATGGGGGCATATTCTGCTGATCTGAGGTCTGATGGGGCACAATACGCTGATCTGAGGTCTGGTGGGGCACAATACACTGATCTGAGGTCTGATGGGGGGCACATTCTGATGATCTGAGGTCTGATGGGGGCAGGGGACTGTTAGTTTAGTGATGTAAAAACTGTGGACAGGTTTCCTTTAACATAGGAGTCCTCTTGTTTTTTACTCCTATTACTCCTATATTTCACTGCATTATGTGGTAGAGTATTTAGAGTAGGGTATGTAGAAAGTCTATTGTACTGTACTTAGCAGCATAGATGATCTAGCAGTTTATATAGTAATCTTTCTAATACAATATTATAACCACAACTAGTAGTATGTGCCTGTGAAGTTGGAAACGTGCGTTTGGGAAGCCAAGTGGGGGGCCCACTCAAGTATGTTTCGCCCCCCCTGTGCTGAACCTCTAGCTACGCCTCTGTCTGAGTACTTATGTCCATGAGAAATTTTAGCTTTTACTTTTTAAGAAATTTGCAAAAATTCTGTTTTCACTTTCTCATTATGAGGTATTGAGTGCAGATTGATGGGGGAAACTTTTTTTTATTTTAGGACAAGGCTGCAACATAACAAAATGTGAAAAAAGTGAAAGTGTCTGAAGACTTCACAAATGTATTGTATGTGTGAGAACTGGTTCAGGGTGACTACATAAAAAGCGTGGCCAAAGAACTACTGACGTACTTTTGTGCCCCAGACTTGAACGCACGCAACGCCAAAAGATGAATCATCATATAAAAAGAAATTGCGTAAAAACCTTTGGTGATTCAACTTGTGAAATCTTAGAAAAAGTCTAGCCTCAGGAAAGAAAAAGATCCTTTATTCTCGTACTACTCAAATGTCCTGTCTGTCTATATACATATATGAAAGCATGATATACACCTTTTCCAACATAATTATATGACAGGAGTTTCAACTTTCAAGAAAGGTTTTCTATTAATATTTACATACATATATTGGATTAAAAGACCACAGCTGGGGCTCCGACATGCATAGTGCAATAAATAACGTCTGCAAGAAAATTTATAGGTCTTCATATTGTATAAAACTAAAGTTATGAAGTGAACAAAGAAATTATTCTTCTATAGGTCTCGTAGGAGGCAAGAAAACAATACATTTGGAAAAGAAAGAGGTTCAAACTGACTAAAGACATGAAATATTGAGGGAACAGACGATTTTAACTACCTCAAGGAAAATTTCCAACAGGACATTTGTCTAGCAGGAAGCCATATTTGTTGCATACAGCATAAGTCAATGAAGGTTGAAATGCTGGTATATACTGTAGATCTTACATTCATTATCTGCAAATATGCTTACATGATGGAAAATATAGTGCTAACAAGACAATTTTTCACCAATTCATTCATGTTCAGAAAAAGATTTCACATTTTAGCTTAGAATTTAAAGGAGTTCTCCAAGTTATATTTATTGATGACCTATCCTCAGGATAGGTCATCAATATCAGATCAGCGGGGGTCCGACACCTGGCACCCCCGCCGATCAGCTGTTTGAAGAGGAGGTGTGCATCGTGCCAGCGCTGCCTCCTCTTCATTGTTTACATCCTAGCCGTAACAGGGGTAGTGGTAAGTAGGTGTAATTACACCTAACCGCCCCATTCATTTCAATGGGAAGAATCGCTCCCATACAAATGATAGGTCAGCAATAAATATAACTTGGAGAACCCCTTTAAAGTTTGCAGAACTTTCTGTCCTATGCCTGGCCAAATCTTTTATGTGTTTCTGATAGCAATAATTAAAGTGCCATTAAACAACCAACTGCTCATCTGTTTTGGTGGGTTTACAGAGCCAGAGGACTAGCTGAACGATTCTTTCCCAACAAGTGGTTGCTTGCTCATTTATGGGGACTCAAACAGTATGTGTCTTCATACAGCTACATTGATTCTGGGCAGCAGAGTGCTTGACAGCACGATCTGCTCCCCAGACACCATAATTTACTTGCCTGCACAAACGACAGTTTCACCCGATGAACAAACAAAACGCTTGTTCATCGGGAGATTGGCAAATTCATTTTTCAATTGTGCACAATGCCTGGTAGGGCTGCTTGCCTATTTTATACCCATACCTTTAGCTGTGAGAACCAATCATGTAATCATTAGAAAATCATCTTTTAAATGGGTTCCTCAGGATAGGTCCTCAATATCAGATTGACGGGGGTCAGATTTTCAGCATTCCCACCAATCTGCTATTTCAGAAGGCCACAGTGTTCCTGTGAGCAACATGTCTTCCTTGCAGTGCACCAAGTACAGTGCCATACACTAGTTAGCGGCTGTGGTTGTTATCGCAGCTCAGCCCCAACTTAAATGGTCTGTGCTGGTCCTAGGTCATGTGACCAATGAATGTGACAGCATATGGCCTAGAAAGCGGCTGCAGCTCTTTGTACAGCTCATTAGTGAGGAGTCCCGGGAGTCGGACCCCCCGCAGATCTCATACCAACCGGAGAACCCTTTTAATCTATACATAAGTTATCTTTCAAGTGCACTGAGGGTGGGCCAAGCCACTTTGAGCATCACAGCTCCAGCCCATTCCCCTCCCAGCGCCACCCTTTCATGCTTGATTGACAGGGCCAGGCACACTGAGGCAGCGGACGGATAGTCCTGGCAATCTAGGAAGAGATCAAGTCCTTTAGACCAGCTGACCCTTGGACTCAGAGATACTGTAGAGGAGACTAGAAGAATGACCACTACAAGATTTCTAAAAGTCTCATTTCTGCGGAAAGACTTTGGCAAATTACTCCTCTGGCCGTGCAACGCTTGTGGCATCATACCCAAGAAGAGGCTGTAATTGCTGCAAAAAAGTGCTTCAACTAAGGCTTTTTTTTAATAGTATGTTTTAATTGGAATTTTAATTGCATAGATATTACAGAAAAAGACCATTTAAAACAACATTGGTACAATGACTTTGAGCTCTACCATAGCCAATTAAAGCATTAATACAGAATAAAATGCTTCTACCTAGTATTTTATAGTAGGGTTAACAGCAGAGCTCTGAACGTGTATTATAAAGGTTCATCACAAACGAGCAACACAATCAGCAACCATACACTGGCAGAACAGTATGTGCATTTATCCAAGGATCCCAAATTTTGAGAAAACGATCAGGGGCACCTCTGTTCTCATATACCTTGCTTCAACTAAGGCTAGTTTCACACTAGTGGTAGACATCTCCAGCAGATGTCTGGATCCGGCATTGCCAGATGCTACCTGATACAAAGATCTGGCCGCAACCCGGCAAATATGCCAAGAATCGGCTTTAACATCCAGCAGACTGTTCCGGTAGGAACTAAGTTAATGGGGCCAGATGGCAATGCCAGAATGCAGAGAGATCCCTGCTGGAACTGTCTGCCAGACATAAAAGTGCAAGTGTGAAACTAGCCTAAGTCCTGAGTAAAGGGTCTGGGTACTTACAGTATGTCAATCCAATATTTTAGCTTTTCCTTTTCAATAAATTACGAAACAATACACTTTATTGATCCCGAGGGAAATTTCAGTATCACAGGAGCACAACAGACACATGTATCACAGTAGACAGCATAATTCCAAACATTATTATTCATGACAGGCCAGTACAATACACCATCGGTACAACAATAATACAACAGTCACTTGAAGGATTTCACAGTTAGGTAGTTTTATACATTCCCATAGCAGTCGGCACATATGATTTCCTGTATTTTTCTTTTTTACACCTTAGTAGGATTAGTCGGTTACTGAAGGTGCTCCTCTGACTTATAAACAGCTCATTAGGGATGAGCGAACTTTTGAAAAGTTCGGTTCAGTGAACTTTCGTGAAGTTCGGATTCGTACGAACCGAACCTAAAACGAACCTTGCTATAACAGCTGAATAATTGCAGCTACAATAGTGGGAGTCTGATAGGGTATAGTTTTGTTTAGTTGCAGTTGCTATTACAATGAAAAAAGTTGAAAAAAATCAAAGTGCAAAAATAGTCGTCGACAACATTTGACATTTGTTTATTCAAATGTATCCAAATTAAGTAGGGAATTTTTAAGGTGATTTTGTTTAATTTGGGGTCTAAGGGGGGAACATTACTTAATAAGTTAAATTACGGATTTTTACGTTGGGCACATATTTAGGATATTAAGGTCAGTTTCTTGGACACATGGATTGCCATGCAAGACTGGTGACTGATGACTTAGTCATTCACATCAGGCAGGGGGGTGGTATAATCCGATGTAATCCAGGCACGATTCATCTTTAGAAAAGTCAGCATCTCAACACTGTGGCAAGAGAGCCTCGTTCTTTGCGGTGTTATGATGTTACCCGCCACACTGAACACCCTCTCTGACGCAACACTACTGGCTGGGCAGGACAGCAGAGCCAAAGAAAACTCGTGGTGGTAGTGGAGCGCGCTGGTTCCCCCCGAGAGGATGTTGTCTGGGAACCTGGCTGGTCTCGCTGGTAAGTTGAGACCAACTGACTGGTGAGTAGGTCCCGGTAGTACCCCAGTTTTGCCTCCCTCTCTGATGGCGGAAAAAATTCAGCCATTTTGCGGCGGAAGCGAGGGTCCACCAGGGTGGCCAGCCAGTATTGGTCCCTCTGGCGGATGTCCACAATCCGGCTGTCATTCCTGAGACACTCCCGCAGGCACCTTGCCATCTGCACCAAGGACAATGAGCGCCTCTCCTCTCCACTGTCCTCGGTATAGTTCCAGGGTCTGCTGGGGGTCTTCCTCCTCTTCCTCTACCACCTCATCCTCCATCTCCTCCTGTGATTGAGAGGCAGAGAAGCCAGGTGGCGGTGTGTGGAATGGCTGGGCATAGACATCTTCCTCCTCCTCACCCTCCATCTGCACTTCATCCATCTCTGGGCTCAAGGCGATGTTCAGCCTTGGAGTGGTGGCCTGGGAATCCTCGCTGGTGATGGTTTTCAGCGCACTTTCCAGAACATGGACGAGTGGGATGATGTTGTTGATCCCATAGTCATGCCTGCTCACAAACAGTCACGTCCTCAAAAGGGATCAACAATTGGCAGACTTCACGCATCATCTGCCAGTGTGTGACTTGGAAGTCGCAGTGTGGCGTGAAGCTGCCTGATTGCCCCATGAGGTAGTCTGTAACGGCTGACCTTTGCTCGAACAGGCGGTCCAGCATATGGAGGACAGAATTCCAGCGTGTTGGCACGTCGCAGATTAGCCGATGTTGGGGCAGACTGCGCTGTCTCTGGATCCTGAGCAGGGTGTTCCTTGCAGTGTAGGAGTGGCTGAAGTGTTTGCACACTCTGCGTGACATCCTCATAAGGTCTTGTAGTGCAGGAAATGATCGAAGAAACCTGTGCACTATGAGGTTTATCACACGTGCCATACAAGGTGTATGACTCAGCCCTCCCTGCTGCACTGCAGAGACAATGTTCCTCCCATTGTCTGCTACCACACTTCCCACCGTTAGTTGACGTGGGGTCAGCCATTGATATATCTTCTCCCTGATGGTCCGGAGGAGCTCCTGCCCACTGTGGCTCCGTTCACCCAGGCTCACCAAATGGAGGACAGCCTGAGAGCGCCGGGCCTGACATCGGTGGTAAGACACCGGGGCAGGTTGGACTGCAGTCAAAGCGGCGGATGGTTGCAAGGTGGTGGAGGCAGAACTTGTGCTTCCCGCTGCTGGCCCCCTAAAGCACCGTGGAGGTGACAGTGGCAAGAATGGGCCAACTTCCTGATGGTCTTCTGGGAGGATGTTGACCCAATGGGCAGTAACAGACATGTACTGCCCTTGGCCATAATTAGAGGACCAGACATCAGCACTCAGGTGCATGGTCTTGGACACCGAGAGTCCCAATGAGTCGCCAACCTTTTTCTGCACATAACTGTGCAGTGATGGGACAGCTTTGCCAGAGATGTAGTGGCGGCTGGGGACTCGCCATCTGGGGTGCGCACACGCCATGAAATTCCTGAAAGGCTGGGAGTCCACAAGGTTGAAGGGCAGGGACTGAAGCACCAGCAGCTTAACCAGGTGTCCGGTCAGTTTCTGGGCCATGGGATGGCTGCTGGAATAGACCTGACCTCTGCCCATGGACTCAGTCACGGATTGCTGCCTCATTAGCGGTGTAGATGGCAGTGACACTGTGCTGCTGCTGGCACCTGAGGCTGACGAGCCGAGTTCCACTGAGAGGATGCTGCATGATGGGATCTGCAGTGTATGGTGCATCCTGACAGGAGGTGGTATTGGGGTCACAGTTCTTCCAGGCCTGTTGGTGTTGCCTTTCCATATGCTTTCGCATCGATGTTGTCCCGAGATTATCACCCCTACCACAACTGACCCTCTCATTGCACAGCAGGCACAAAGCGAAGTGCTTATCTTTCCCCAGGCAGAAGAACTGCCAGACGACAGAGGACCGTGGTTTGCTGACAGCCACGGGGGGTCTTGCTGGCTGTTGACTGCCACTGCTGCCTGAGGGTGCCCTCTCAGGACCAAGGCTTTGAGAGGGTGATCTCTGCCTGGTAGCTTGTCTTCTACCTCTCCCTCTTGTGCCTCGGTTCCTTGCAACAGTGGGATGTCGCTGCGTCAGTGGCACCTCTATTTCCTCCCCTGATGATGCTGAGGATAATGCTGCTTGAGGGCGCCACGTCCAATCAGCGACATCATCATCAAAGTCAGCACCACTGCTACTTTCCTCCGGTGGCTGGGACAGGATATCAGGTGTGGAACTGGATGCCCCTCCCTGGCTCTGTTGACTGCTTACAGCCAACACCTCCTCTGGAGTCTCAGTACGTTCCACCCGCTGACTTTGGTGGACTTCCTCCTCCTCCTCCTCATCACTAAAAAGTGGTAGAGACTCCAAGGGCAGATCAAGGTTTCCCAAGAGTTCCCTGGCAGAAGGTGCCCCAAAGGTGAGTGGCATTCTAATAACAGGGGACGGGGCAGAGGACTCTCGCTGACCATCCCATGTAAGGGTGGTGTCGGATGATCCAGCCGATGCTTGACTACTCGTTTGGGAGCTTTGGGCGGTGGAACTGGAGGATTGGGTAAGCCAATCTAGAACCGCTGGCTGTGTGGTTCTTACATGACCAGTGGGCATCAGGGGTAGCTGCACCCTGCTGCCACGCCTGTTACCCCGGCTGCCACCGGGCCTGGTGCTGCCACTTCTCCTACCCTCACCGCCTGCTGTTGCACTCCTTGCCTGGGAAGTGCTGGAAGTAGGACGCTTGGACATATTTTTATTTGGGTGGGGGAAAATGAAATTATGTATTTTTTTTATACTTTTTTAAACTTTATTTTTTTTTATAACTTTTTTTTATAACTTTTTTTTTAACTTTGTTTGTTGCGGCTAAACGGGGTTGACGGCACCCAGCAGAGCAGCAACGTGTAGCGTGTACTATCGGTCACGGGACAGGAATGCTACCTGTCCTGACTCTTTTCTCACTTTTCTCTCCCTATTTCTTTTTTTTTATCTCCCTATCTCTCCCTAGATCTCACAATTTTTTTTATTTAAATGCCTATCTCTCCCTAACTCTTGATTTCTCAGCCTCTTTCCCTATCTATCACCTTATCTTCTATATCTAGCTTTCTCTTCCTCTCTCCTGCTTCTCTCACTAACCCTTTCTATTCCTTCTCTATCTCTCCCTGTATCTATCTACTTGTTTGGCTATCTATCTATCTATATCTTTTCTCTCTCTATCTAATGCTAAGCTCCTCTCTCTCTGATGTCTGGCGACGCACTGACAAGATGTCGGCGCGCTCAGGCACTTCAGGGGCTGTGGGGTGACGTCACACATTTTTTTTTTTCACAGAAAACCAGGATACAAGGGATTATAGGAGTAATAACCCCTTGTATCCTGGTCTATTCTGTGAAAAAAGTACAGTTTTGCGTCACCGTTTTTTTTTAACCAGATTCGTTACGAACTTTTTCAAAGTTCGGTGACGAACCGAACTTTTGGCAAAGTTCGTAACGAATCTGGTTCGTTACGGTTTGGTTCGCTCATTTCTACAGCTCATATAATGGGTGTGCATTATTATTTATAATCGCCATAGACTTCTTCCGAATTCTTTTCTCCACTACCTGCTCAAAAGTGTCTACATTAGCAAAAATTTTGAACATTCTTTTTTCACTTTGTCATTATGAGATACTGAGTGCAAAATGATGTGGAAAGATTTGAACTTTTTTTTTATTTTAGCACAAGGTTCCAATCTAACAAAATGTGAAAAAAGTCAAAGGCTCTGAAGACTTTCCGAATGCACAATATGTGCATTCTAAGCTTTTGGTGCAAATTTTGGAAGTTGGACAAACCCTTTTAAAGGGGTATTCTGGTTCTGGCAAATGTATTTTATGTTTGGTGAACTGAAAAAATGCACAATTTTTCAATGTACTCTCCCAAAGGTTCTCAACATCTCCACTAGGAGTCATTCAATAGGGTCTCCTATGTGATGGACATAGAAGTGCATGGCTCGTTATAAGGTAGAACTCTGATACATATGCTGTGGCTTTAAACAGTTCTGCACCTGAGTGATAATCACATGATCAACTGGAAGGAAAGAATGAAAGTATTAATGCAGATGTCTCAAAAACTATGAGAAATGGATACATAATGTATGTTTGGGGGTTGTATAGCATTCAATATGCAACTTATTTGCTGAGAAAGGAATCCCCTTTAACCTTGGCCAGGTTCCAGACAGTAGTCCCAAGACAACCAGTTGACCAGTTTACTGACCCATTACTACAGAAATGCTGATAAGGCTCAAAATGGGCATAAAAGATAACATATTGTACATAGCTCATCAAACAGTACTATTTCATCATAAACCAAACAGATTTATGAGTGAAAATTCTTCTGCCTGGCATTCACGGAAGCATATGAATCCTACACAATGAACATTTTGAAAGAAGGGAAATTCTTGCCTTGCAAAATGTAATGTTATTGCATTATTGTATGAAAATTAATTTAACCATACTAAATTAGCTCAACTGCCACCTACAAAACAGGGTTCAGTGCTTGATGGCCCCTGGGACATTGAAAAAAGTCCAGATTTCACAATTCACCTGAGGGGTCTTTAGAACAGGTTGTTTGCATTCAGTCAAGGAACAACTATGTTCTCCTGTGCACTGAAAGGCACGCAGTGTTAGGAATAAAGTATTGTAATAAATATTCCAGTGAACTCATTTCAGTTTTGGGCCCAACACATTAATTTGATGTGCCTGAAACTAAGCACACGAATTTAATGTACAGACACATGGGGCAGTGGCTGTTTCATCAGATTTCTACATAAATTGGAACCTGCCTAAATTTTATGAAGCTATATCCCAGGAAATATGATCCATTAACAGGTAGTATTACCAATGGACACCAAAGCCTGCAACATTGTTGCTTTCTCAATGTAAATCTGATGGATTCACTGGTATATATAATGCTAATTATATTTAATAATGTTGGCAGAGCTATGTCTCTATACATATAAGCAGTTATGTAAATTGTTATGAGGCTCCATAATCTACTGTAGCCTTGGGTTACAATGTTTTCAGCTTACAATGCCACAAGGTGTGGCAATGTGCAGAGGATTCATAAGTAGAGTCAAACAGTGGGAGCTGTAATACTGATCTACATGATGACTTGGTGTAAAATAGTACCTCTACAGGTACTGTATATTGCTATGTGTACTGTACTGCTATCTATCTGAACTATGCATACTGTACTGCTCTCTACCTATGTCAGGAAAAGCTACATCTGTGGACACCTGGTGAACGTTGCTCCATTGTTACTGTACAGGTTCCTGCAATCTTCTGTCTCGACCAAAAAAAAGTGATTTCACAGCTTCCTCATTCTGAGTTGATAATATGGGGCATTGGAAACAATCACTAGTTTTCCCATAGAGTTATGTGCTCAAGTTACTATGGAGAGCATCTAGTATGCTACTCTGGGTTTCTCAGCAATATGTATGTGCTGTCTCAGAGCACCTAGTATGCATAGTACGTATGTGGAGTATTGTAGGCCAGGCAATGCTCTTCTGGATTTCTGGGAAAGATATTCAAATTAACTTTCCTAAGCCTAACTGATGCCAGAAGATGTAAGATTTGCTAATTTTCATATATTTTTCCCAGAGAACCAGAGGAATGCTTACTGGTTTACGGTACTCCTCTTGCATACTCGGCACCCTTCATAAAAGAAATAGTACCCCAACCAATGTCTCTCAGGCAGCCAAGCAAAGTTTCTTTGCTTAGCTCTGCTAAAGGGTATTTACTAGAGATGAGCGAATCATCAAAAATTCGCTTCGGCAAATAATCGACGAATTTATGACAAGATTAGTTCTTAATATGAATCAATTTGGTCGAATTTGCATTAAAAAATAATCGTTGTTTTGCGAACATTACTGCACAAATTACAAACATACAGTCTAAGCGTTGTTAAAAGTACGCTACTGAACTGAATGCGTAAGCATTAGCATACAAAGTGTGTATGAATCCTTAGCGTACTGTTGACTCGCGATTGCGTCATATGCACGCACGAGGCTAGGCCGCGGAATACAGTCCTCAACAGAGGCAGTCCATATGAGGTAGAAAAGTAAGGTGCTCACTGTTAGCTATCCGACTAAGTGCATAATTTACTAAAAACACCATACAATACGTGCATAATAGGACACATTGCAGTACCTGAAAAAGAATACACACGTTGGGCTAAAGTGCTTCAACGTTGCTGAACCAGTAAAAACATTATTGCTAAAATACAGCAAAGACATAATTATGCAAACATTGTAGTGCAATCAGTTTCACATTTGCAAGCATAAAAGGCTCAGATATACGTTTGAGTCTCTCCTCATGGCTGCTTGGCATAAAACACTGGAACACAGTCCAAAATTTAATTGTAATCCACGTGAGGTAATTTTGTAATCCAAACAGGTAACATGTAATCCACATGGATAATATAAAATAGCATCAAATAGAGAAGGGGGTTCCCAAATAACCTGAGAAGGAAGGAAAAAGGAAAATAGGCACGCAACTGGGAATTTTCTGCAGAATGGGGGGATGGGAGACCTGACAAGCCATGTCCATCTGGGTGAGAGTCAAACAGGGGGCAATAAAAAACAACATAAACTAAAAACAAGTGCCAACTAGCTCTCACCCGTCAGGTACAGCCCATGTTGTGGCTCCCATAGGTCCTCCAGAGGTGTCCTTTAACCCTTTTGGTACCAGGGCCGTACACGTACGGCGTTGAAGCAATGTGGGAACATGACGCCTGCTCGCACGAAACAGCAGAGACTTTCCGCTACTTACCGATATAGATGATCAGTAACTAAAGGCATTAGATGCTGTGATCACGTGAGATCACGGCATCTAATAGCGCTAAAACCTGGAAGCACGCTCTTCCGGGTGTTGTGCAGACGCCCTGTGTGGTCAATCGGGGTATCTGCACACGATCTGAAAACTGTAACCTCACTGATGAGGTTTACAGCTTTCAATCTGCAATTCTTATTTTGGCCTGGATAAGAAATAAGCAAAAGGGACTTAAAATGGAGTTTTAAAAATCCCTGATTGCTCAAAATGAAAAATTAAAAAACATTATCTATATGCTAATATATTAAAATAAATCACAAAAAATAATCACAAAAAATTTTAAAAAATGTTAAAAAATACATAAAAGATAAAAAAAATAAAAATTTAAATCACGCCCCTTTCTGTATAATTAAAAAATAAATACCAAAATAACAATAAATATAAACATCATGGGTATCAGCACGACCGAAAACGCCAACACTTTTAAAATATATTTTAAAAATTCCAATACGGCGAATTGCGTGACGGAAAAAAAGGGTCAAAATGGCCGATTTACCATTTTTTCACTACTTCTCTTACCCAAAAAAATGTAATAAAATGTGATCAAAAAGTCACGCACACGGGGGGCATGGCCTGCGCGCTGAAGAAGATGGTCGCTTGAGCTCTCTGCTCCTCCACATCAGCACCGACAAGCGACTGAACACCAGCATACTGTGACCTAATTTGCTTTATACACCATGTTCCAAATTATTATGCAAATGATATTTATCTATGATTTTCCTAAATGGTCGGTGCAAATGACAGTCAGTATAATAAAAGTCATCACCCGTTAGACTATACATCGAATTTTATTGAACAAACCTCCCAATGACAATAGTATATTCTTCAAAAAATAAAAAAACTCAAAATGCAATGTTCCAAATTATTATGCACAGTAGAGTTTCTAAACATTTTATATGTTTTTTAAGAACTAAAAATGCTCATTTGTGGAATTTGCAGCATTAGGAGGTCACATTCACTGAAATAAAAAGCTATTTAAAGAGGACCTTTCACCTCTCCTGACATGCCTGTTTTAATAGCTTCATGCATTCCCCATGTAATAACAAGTCTGGAACATCTATTCTTATGTCTGTATGTTGTGCCATTCCTTTATTATATGCACTAGAAGTTATGAATGAATTAATATTTGTCTTCAGTAGGGGAGGAGGTAACAAGTTGGGGGTGTGTACCTGCACAGACTGAACATGGCAGCACTGATTGGATAGAGTCAGTCTGTGCAGATACACACCCCCAACTGGTTACCTCCCCCCTGTTCCTTTACTGAAGACAAATAGCAATTCATTCATAACTTCTAGTGCAAATAATAAAGGAATGGCACAACGTAGAGCCATAAGAATAGATGTTCCAGAATTGTTAGTACGTGGGGAATGCATGGAGCTATTAAAACAGGCATGTCAGGAACGGTGAAAGGTCCTCTTTAAATCCAAAACATCCTAACAGGCCAAGTTACACGTTAACATAGGAACCCTTCTTTGATATCACCTTCACAATTCTTGCATCCATTGAACTTGAGTTTTTGGAGAATTTCTGCTTGAATTTCTTTGTATGATGTCCGAATAGCCTCCCAGAGCTGCTGTTTTGATGTGAACTGCCTCCCACCCTCATAGATCTTTTGCTTGATGATACTCCAAAGGTTCTCTATAGGGTTGAGGTCAGGGGAAGATGGTGGCCACACCATGAGTTTATCTCCTTTTATGCCCATAGCAGCCAATGACACAGAGGTATTCTTTGCAGCATGAGATGGTGCATTGTCATGCATGAAGATGATTTTGCTCCTGAAGGCACGTTTCTGCTTTTTGTACCATGGAAGAAAGTTGTCTGTCAGAAACTCTATATACTTTGCAGAGGTCATTTTCACACCTTCAGGAACCCTAAAGGGGCCTACCAGCTCTCTCCCCATGATTCCGACCCAAAACATGACTCCTCCACCTCCTTGCTGATGTCGCAGCCTTGTTGGGACATGTGGCATCCCCACGATCCACTACTCCATCCATCTGGACCATCTAGGGTTGCATGACACTCATCAGTAAACAAGACTGTTTGAAAATTAGTCTTCATGTATGTCTGGGACCACTGCAACCGTTTCTGCTTGTGAGCACTGGTTAGGGGTGGCCGAATAGTAGGTTTATGCACCACAGCAAGCCTTTGAAGGATCCTAAACCTTGCGGTTCGAGGGACTCCAGAGGCACCAGCAGCTTCAAATATCTGTTTGCTGGTTTGTAATGGCTTTTTAGCAGCTGCTCTCTTAATCCGATGAACTTCCCTGGCAGAAACCTTCCTCATTCTACCTTTATCAGCAGAACACATCTGTGCTCTGAATCAGCCACAAATCTCTTCACAGTACGATGATCACGCTTAAGTTTTTGTGAAATTTCTAATGTTTTCATCCCTTGTCCAAGGCATTGCACTATTTGATGCTTTTTGGCAGCAGAGAGATCCTTTTTCTTTCCTATTTTACTTGAAAACAGTGGCCTGCTTAATATTGTGGAACATCTAGTTTTCCTTTAATTGGGCTCACCTGGCAAACTTAACATCACAGGTATCTGAGATTGATTTCGGTGATCCAAAGAGCCCTGAGACACAATACCATCAATGAGTTTCATTGAAAAACAAAAAATTTAATCTTTATGACACTTAAATCCAACTTGCATAATAATTTGGAACATGGTGTATATGCCTAAACACAGGAAGAACGCAATGGGGCCAAAGAAGATCTCGGACTTCTATTTTTCACAGCAACCAGACCCAGACCGAGAGGGCACAGCGTCACCCTCCTCCTTACTCACATTGGAACCAGCTCAGTTGCTGGATGAAGGTGAAACTCACTAACTGACAAGACGCAGAAGTGGTTCGGAGCCTCCAACAACCAGCAGAGGAGGGAAAACTCTGAGGGCTCTACCAGCTACCCCATCCGATGAGCCTGAAACAATTGCCAAAAAGCAATGATAGATGGCAAAATGCCACGAGAAAACCAAGAAGCCTTGATAGTTACACTACCCAAACCAGGTAAATCTCCTGACAGACCCCAAAACTTCAGGCCAATATCACTCCACAATGTGGACTTGAAAATCTATGCCAAACTGATAGCCACCAGACTAGCCTCAATACTATCAATATTAATCCATGAAGACCAAGTAGATTTTGTCAAAGGCAGACAAGCCTATGAGAACACAAGACGAGTATTGAACATTCTGCACTATGTCAATCACCATAAAATGCCTACACTATTTGTATCCCTAGACGCTGAGAAAGCGTTTGACCGCATTGGATGATTATATGCTTTCTCAGTACTGGAACGCTTTGGATTTGGTGGAGGGATACTACAATCCATCAAAGCTCTGTATACCGCTCCTTCAGCTAAGGTTTTCACCAATAGTGCTATGTCAGACAGCTTTGGTATCACAAATGGCACCCGTCAAGGCTGCCCTTTATCCCCGGTAATATTAGTATTATGTATGGAACCATTAGCAGCCAACCTTAGAGCTGACTCCGATATAAAAGGCATCCAGATAGGCAACCAAGAATATACTATATCGTTGTATGCAGACGATGCAATATTGACCCTATCTGATCCCGTTTGCTGTCTACCTAAAGCACTTGAGTGGATTTGGTCAATTATCACTGTACAAACTTAACACAACTAAATCACAAGCTATGTCTATATCCCTTCCCCCCTCTTCACTACAAAACCTAAAACAGCAATTCTCCCTTGATTGGCAAACAGAAAAAATTGGTTACCTAGGTACCTACATTACCCCATCTTTTAGTCACTTATACAAACACAACTACCACAACTATGCTTTCAGACCTAAGAAATGAAACAGCTCATCTTTCCAACTTCGAGATCTCCTGGATAGGCAGAATTGCAACCTTCAGAATGCTTCTGTTACCTAAGCTTATGTACCTGTTCCGTACACTGTCCCAATACAGGTCCCTTCTAGATTCTTCACAGAAGTTCAACGGTGCATATCCAAATTCATTTGGTCGAACCACAGACCCAGGATAGCATATTCTATTCTCACTAAATACAAACTATTTGGAGGGAATAGGAGTGCCAAATGTGAGAGCGTACTATATGGCATTGCAAATTGAAATGGTCTTGAAGTGGAAAAAAGGTATTGTGACCAATTGGACGCAGATTGAAAATGCTTTAGTTTTTCCTATATCCCTTAAAGCCCTTACTTTTGACTTTGACAAAACTCCTCACATACCGTTGAAGGCTTCTCCTGCTAATGACAAAACCCCTGGGACATGGGGTAATCTACCTTTACAATATGTGAGCATCTTTGTGCCAGATTTAGACACCTGAAACTGGACAGATAAGGGCATAGTAAATATCTCCCATTTATATGTAGACGGGGTACTACTCTCTTTCGAACAACTGAGAAGCAAATACTGTCTGCCAAGTGCAGACTTCTTTAAATACTTACAAATTAGATATTTTTTATCTAACAGAACAGAAGGAATCACCGCAGGCAACCCCAACCTATTGTGACTCCGTCAGAGCAGGTCAAAAACCTTGAGATACATATATGGGCTTATTAATTCACACATACTCTTTTGTAAATCCCAACCCTATGACACATGGGAAAAGGAATTAGGAACTTCATTTGAGTCTAAACAATGGTTATCAGCACTTCGCACAATTAACATAGCATGCAAATGTAGTACACACTATGAAGCAGCTATGAAAACATACCTTAGATTAGGGGTGCACAACGTTTTCTGATTGGGGGCCACATTGCCAGACTGAACCAATGATGAGGGCGGAAAATAAAATTTAAAAGGGTATTAGAAACTGAAATACTGTATTTATACCATATTGAGCACACAGTATATACCATTAATGTCTAGTTAGAGTTCCTGGACTCCCATCTAATGGGAGAATACATGAAAAATACATGTTAGCAGCCACAAGACATAGATATACATGTCTATTACCAGATGGTTGGGGGCCGCACAGAATGGTATCAAGGGCCACATGTGGCCCCCGGGCCGCAGGTTGTGCACCCCTGCCTTAGATGGTATATGACCCCTGACAGATTGCATAAGATTTTCCCTACTTCCTCCCCATTGTGCTGGAGACAATGTGGCCATACAGGTACTTTGCTGCATACACTATGGTCATGTCCAAATATTAAAGACTACTGGATGGAAATATTCCAGATCTTATCATCAGTCCTTAAATACCCTATACAAGCAGCTGCACATACAGCTCTATTACATATAGATCTGGACAGACTTCCAAAAAGCGGAAGATTTTTAAGCTGCAAAATACTAGTTATAGCAAAACTGGTACTTACCAGACATTGGAAGACATCTTTAGCTCCTTCTATAGAATAAATACTTTCTACTATTAATACCACTTACCGGTATAAAAAAGCGCTCTCATCAGCTATTATGTCATACAAAACCTTTCATCACACATAGCAATTATGGGCCAAGAGTAACTACTCGCGTCTGAACTGATGTAACTCCTCTATTACACCCTGGATGTGAACAAACATGTCCTATACATATCCACTGCTGACTCATATCTATGCTACAACCAAACACAGATCTGGCGACAGTTCGTTAATTTTACTTGTTCGTTAATTAATTGTTTTTCTGTTACATTGTACATTTGTATTGCTTACTTGAACCCTGCCATATGCAATGTACACAAGAAGGAAGAAAAATGAAAATGCAAAACCGAAAAAACCTCATGTGGAAAACGTGCAAATCAGCTTTCTTTCCAAAAATAATTAACAAAAGTGTTTCACAACTGCAGCACAGCCTTCTGCTCAGCCTTTTAAACAGAATTATATGGCATAACTAGAAAAGACTAAACCAGCCTCACATCTGCAACTTTCATGACCAGTAGAATCTGGTCAGCCAGTAGAATTAGCCAGTAGAAGGGTTCCTCAGATGAGGGACCTGAAGTCCTCCTTGCTGGAACTGCTACTGAATTACATCATAGGACGCCTATGCCTCCTGTAGGCCAAGCTGGCTGCCGTGGTTGAGCTACACTGCCCTCTTCTGCCAGCAGTTGGACTTGACCGGGTCCGGGTGGTGGTCACACTGGTGAGCGCTGCAGTCACTTGCGCCTTCACTTTTCCGGATACTCCTGCCGGGACAGCAGGGGTAAGGACTTCTGGCTGCAGCGGTTTAGGCAAGGTTGCACCCAGGGAACAACCGCCAGCTCCCCTGGCTGCTGCTGACTTCATTTTCCAGGGTAGTTGGTACTGGATCACCGTGGACTGGAAAGTAAACGATGTCATCAGCTGACCTAGCTGAAAGGACTGTGATGGTGGTGGCAATCCAGGGATCAGAGGCTCTGGCTGTGGCTTCTCCCTGAAACGGAGGGTGCCATCTGGTGACTTCTGTAGGCAGTGTACGCGTCCTTCGCCTGGTGGTTCCTCCAGCCAAACTTCTGGTGTTGATGCAGGTACCAGGGGCTTAGATAATAAGGTAACCCCGGCAGCAAAGGGGCCTTTCAGGGATGCCATGGGGGTAGATTCCACCTGATCCCCCACGTATAGGCTGTGACGGGGTTGGGGCAGGTACGGCCGTTTCACTGACCTGAGGCCCACAAAGTACTCCTTGCCGTCCTCGTCGTCTGCAAGCAAGCCACAGCCTTGCTCCACTGAAAACCGCAAGAAGAATGCGTACGTAGCGTAAGTGTTCAAAATTTTAAGAATATTTACGAATAATACGAAGCGAATCAGAATAAATCAGAGTAGGAAAAATGGAGGATTCGATACGAATCTACGAAGCGGCGAATAGATTTGCTCATCTCTAGTATTTACCCAGAAAAGGCTGGATTCCTGGTATGAGACAGTTTTCCTTTCCTTTTAGAAAGGAGACTAGCTTGCATGTCTCTTTTCCAGAGAAGCATTATGTGCAGATGCAAGCACAACAATAGATAAAATTGTGTTATGAAAAAGCACCAAGTGAGCAGTTTGAGGCTGCCACCAAAAACACAGTGAATTAAAAAAAAGGGGAACATTGATCTATGAAGCACAAGGCAATATGTATTAATATACACAATAGAAAAAAGAAACAATAGAGCCGCACACACAGTAGCAAGTAAGGAGTGCCAGCAGCTCAATGCGACCAACATCCACGAATATAAAAAATAAAATCCACAGAACATCCAAATAGTGAATGAAGTGACGTCCTTTATTCACCCATGCGACGTTTCAGTCCGCTTACTGGGACCGCTTGAGAACGGTCCCAGTAAGCGGACTGAAACGTTGCATGGGTGAATAAAGGACGTTACTTCATTCAATATTTGGATGTGCTGTGGATTTTATTTTTTATATTTTTTTTAATATACATAATAGAGATGAGCATATCAATTCTATCAATGTGAAATCGATCTTGAATTTTCCCCAAAATCTTGGATTCTAATAAACCCAAATATTTCAAGAGAGACCTACATGTGGAAAACGTGCAAATCAGTTTTCTTTCCAAAAATTATTAACAAAAGTGTTTCACAACTGCAGCTCAGCCTTTTAAACAGAATTACATAGCATAACTAGAAATGACTAAACCAGCCTCACATCTGCAACTTTCATGACCAGAGCAGAGCAGGCAGAATCAGCTTTTCTAAATGAGAGAGTTTGGGGGACCTCTGGCTGGGTACTGTTTCTACTATGGAGACCAGTTAATATATGTGATGACTATTGTTGGCTAGACAAAGCTACAAATAGTTTGTGGAAAAAATATATGTAAATTAGCATGACTAACATCTGGCATCAGAAAGAATTATAATTGACTAAGGCTACTTTCACACTTGCGTTTTGACAGGGATCAGCAAAAACGCTTTAGTTTTTGATAATACAACTGACTACATCCTTTATGAACAGATCCGGTTGTATTATCTTTAAAATAGGAATAATGAATCCGGCATTAAAACCAATGCGAGGCAATGTGTGCCGGATCTGTTTTCTATTGTGTCCAAGAAAATGGATCCGGCCCTATTGACTTACATTGTGTATTATCTCATTGTGTTGTCCTCTGCTGGATCTCAACACTGGAACAGTAAAACGCAAATGTAAAAGTAGCCTTACTCATCTCAAGTTATACATATATCCTTGTGTCTGCTGCTGGGGAGAGCATCGGCTGGGGAATGGTGCAGTAGAGAGCTGACATCATTGTATTTAACTGTATCTGCATCCTCAAGATACAGTTGAAATCAGAACATACTTCAGCCATCCCGGGACTGCAGGACACTTCCCGAAATCTAGGACTGTCCCGCTGAATACAGGATGGTGGGAAATATGCAATGACCTGTTGGTCGCTGCATCATCCAGTGACTGGCTGCAGCACTCCCATGTTCATGTTTAGAGGGAGCAGGAAGCAGAGACTGCCAGGGGAACATCACAACAATAGAGGGCAAACAGCAAGGTTATCATAATTTATTTTATTATTTTAAAGCAGTATCGATGGTCTTGGGAAAAAAATAATAATTGCTGGACAACGACTTTAAGCAATCCTAAACCCTGGTCCAAAATAATGAGATGTTTTGTTCTGAATGTAAAGTATCTAATGGACTAATTAGCAAACTGTAATAATGTGAAATGAAAAAAAATAATAAGATAAAAACCTTCGCGAACAGAGTAAGGCTACATGCACACAACCATATCAGTTATGATGTGGTCTGCAAAAAATACAGATACTGACCATGTGCATGCCACAATTTTCTCACAATCTTTACTAGAATTAGCTATTCTTGTCCAAAAAATGGACAAGAATAGAACATGTTCTACATTTTCCTGAACGGCCACACAAAAGCGGACAGCACACAGTTGAAATCCATGTGTCATCCGTATTTATTGCAGACCCATAGATATGAATATGTCTGTGTGCAGTCCGCAAAAAATGCAGATCAGGCATGGACCCAAAATGTGATTGTGTGCATGTAGCCTTAGGAGAAGATTACAACCATATCTTGATTAATAGGTTTGTGCATAGCTGTGCCAAAATCAACTTGTACCACTCAGACCCTGCGCTTCTTCCCTGCATAATGTTCACAATAAGGCCAATTCCACATGAACGTTTTGTTTTGCGGTCCGCAAATTGTGGATCCGCAAAAAAAACGGATGACATCCTTGTGTTTTCCGTATTTTGCGGAACGGAACAGCTGGCCCCTAATAGAGCAGGACATGCTCTATTTTTTTGCGGGGCTACGGGATGGGCATACGGATGTGGACAGCACACAGTATGCTCTCAGTATTTTTTGCAGACCCATAGAAATGAATGAATGAATGATCGAAGCCCGCAAAAAATACTGTCGTGTGAAAGAGGCCTAAGGCCCCATTCACATGACCGCGTGAATGGGGCCGTATCTATCCGCAAAATTGCGGGAATAGATGCGGCCCCATTCACCTCTATGGGGCTGGGAGCCGCAGCACGGAGCTAGCTCCGTGCCGCGGCTCTTTTGAAGTATGTCCTATACTTGTCCGTGCACACGGACAAGTATAGGCATTTTCAATGGGGTCGCACGGCATGTGTTCCGAGCGCTGCGGAACACACGCCGGGCGGCCCCCGTATATCTGCGGGTCCACAGTAATGTGGGCCCGCAAATATACGTTCGTGTGAATGGACCCTAAGGCTTCATTGACGTGTCCGTGTTTTCCGTTCCGTATATTACAAAAAAACGGATGACGTTCCGTATGTCATCCGTGTTTCCGTTTTCTTTTTTTGCGGATCCATTGTAACAATGCCTATCCTTGTCAGCAAAACGGACAAGAATAGGACATGTTCTATCTTTTTTTGCGGAACGGAAATACGGACATACGGAAACAGAATGCATACAGAGTACCTTCCGTTTTTTTTTTTGCTGACCCATTGAAATGAATGGTTAGTAACTATTTGCGTTCCCCGTGTAATACCAATTCTGGAGCATCTATTCTTATTACACTGTGTTGTGCCATTCCTGTATTATTCCTGTTAGAAGTTTACAAATAAATTGCCAGTAGTCTGCAATAAAGGTACTGCTGGGTGTCGCCAGTAGCCGGTGTGTCTGGTTCAAACAGTGCTGCTGGTGTCAGACTGTACAGGGGTAACCCCCCACCCCCAGCTGGTGCCTTGACTGCAAGCTGCTGGCAATTCATTAATAACTTCTAGTAGAAATAATAAAGGAATGGCACTCACAAAAAAAATATTCTACACAGTGTTCAAACCAGCACCTGGATCTGAATACTTTTGTAATTGCATGTAATTAAAAAATTAGCATATCTACTGAGTTATTCAGTAAAATATATCTGTATAGCGCCATCTGCTGTTTGTATTTTTCTTATTTCTTTGACCTGCTCACTGAAATGGCCGCACATGCTCAGTTTCATCCTTCAACTTGACCGCGGCAAATCAATGGATGTATATCTGGACTTCTCCAAAGCATTTGACACGGTACCACATAAAAGGTTAGTATATAAAATGAGAATGCTTGGCCTGGGAGAAAACCACCACTCAGAGGGTGGTTATTAACGGCACACACTCAGATTGGGTCACTGTCACTAGTGGGGTACCACAGGGGTCAGTATTGGGCCCTATTCTCTTCAATATATTTATTAATGATCTTGTAGAAGGCTTGCACAGTAAAATATCAATTTTTGCAGATGACACTAAACTGTGTAAAGTAATTAACCCAGAAGAGGACAGTACACTGCTACAGATGGATCTGGATAGACTGGAGGCTTGGGCAGAGAAGTGGCAGATGAGGTTTAACACTGACAAATGTAAGGTTATGCACATAGGAAGGAATAATGCAAGTCACCAGTACATACTAAATGATAAAACACTGGGTAACACTGATATGGAAAAGGACCTAGGAATTTTAGTGAACAGCAAACTAAGCTGCAGAAACCAGTGTCAGACAGCTGCTGCCAAGGCCAATAAGATAATGGGTTGCATCAAAAGGGGCATAGATGCCCGTGATGAGAACATAGTACTGCCACTTTACAAATCACTAGTCAGACCACACATGGAGTATTGTGTACAGTTCTGGGCTCCTGTGAACAAGGCAGACATAGCAGTGCTGGAGAGGGTTCAGAGGAGGGCAACTAAAGTAATAACTGGAATGGGTGGACTACAGTACCCAGAAAGATTATCAAAATTAGGCTTATTCACTTTAGAAAAAAGACGACTGAGGGGTGATCTAATAACTATGTATAAATACATCAGGGGTCAGTACAGAGATCTCTCCCATCATCTATTTATCCCCAGGACTGTGACTGGAGGAAAGAAGGTTTATACACAAACATAGAAGAGGATTCTTTACGGTAAGAGCAGTGAGACTATGGAACTCTCTGCCTGAGGAGGTGGTGATGGTAAGTTCACTAAGAGAGTTCAAGAGGGGCCTGGATGTATTTCTGGAGGGTAATAATATTACTGGTTATAGTTACTAGAGTTACCTGATTGGAGTCTGGAAGGAATTTTTTCCTCTAAAGTGGGGAAAATTGGCTTCTACCTCACAGGGTTTTTTTGCCTTCCTCTGGATCAACTTGCAGGATAACAGGCCGAACTGGATGGAAAAATCTCTTTTTTTGACCTTATAAACTATGTTACTATGTAACTGCCCCCTGAGCTGTGATAGGAAAAGCATGGACACACCCCTAGAGTGGCAGCAGAAAAGACACTCCCCTTGAGAGGTCGGCTAGATATAAATCAAGCAGAGCAATGAATGGGGAGATCTCTGGATCCATGTGAGGTACAGGGCTAGTTCTAGGTTTGTTGATTTTTATTTTTTACATTAGCCATGGGATAACCCCTTTGAAGGGATATTCATATCTCAGAGAATGGGGGCATATGGCTAGGATATGCCCCCATTGTCTGACAGGTGCGGGTCCACCAAGAATGATACCTTAAAAGTGGTGGAGGGTGCACAGCGCATGCACAGCCACCCTCCATTCATTTCTATGGGGCCGCTGAAAATAGCCGAGTGCTGGCTTGGCGTTTTCCGTTGGCCCATAGAAATAAATGGGAGTGGTGGCCATGCAAGTGCGGACGCTCCCATTCACGTCTATGGAGAGTGTGCTTGAAAAACAGACCACAGGTCGATCTGCAATATCACTGTTTTTGGAAGAAAGCAACCATGTTCCTTCAACGCTGGATGACCCTACTAAGTCCAAATGTGCCCTCACTGTAGTTTTGTTCTGCACCAGTTGGAAATGTAATTATTTTTACAGAAACTGGTATCCTTTATTATTTCCACAGGTTTCAGCTTCCCGGATTATATCTAAGTAACAAAACATAAAACCACTTAGTTGCTAAGAAACTCAGGAGGTTACAATGACATTCAGCTCCAAAGCAGCAAATAAAGTGTGATCGGACTCACTCTTTTGGCCAAACCTCATTACAGCCATAGTAGCTGCAGACACAACATCTGTAGACCGATGGGAGACATGTGCAACTGAGCTCAGGGTTCTGCTTCATCATCTGTTTTACCTTTATCTAATGCAATGACAACATTGTTTGCACTGCACTAATTTTACATTTTGTTTTAAGGTTCAGGCTAAGAAGAATATCAATCAATTTTTTTGGCAGGCTCACACAAATAACCGAGACTCACAGGCCACAATCGTTTAAACAAGTATCAGGTCTCAGGCTTGCATTTACATAAATCTTTCTGAAACATAGATATTAACCCATTGGATACAATGACGGCAGCATGGGGTTAATAAAGTCAGCATGTACAAGATCAGGCTGAGATTATGTGGTTTTGGCTGCAGATTCTTTCCAGGCCCCAAAATAACCACTTTCTCACTTCTGATTCAGAAGCTGGATGAGTCTCAATGTGGTTGGTAGGTTAGAGAACAGTGTTCAGTAGAACTGCAATGCAAGGAGGTCACATGGCACACGTGTGCGCAGCATGTGAAAGAGGCCCGTACAGACCGCGTGGTATGATGTACTATTCACAAGATATATGAACATCTCCCCAGTGATTTTAATAAATCATGATATACTTGCTATCTACAATCGAACGTTTATTTCTCTAGACTAAAAGTAAGACATGTGTATGGTAAAAATATCATACTGTATCTGATCAGTTAGGCAACTTACGTGTAGTATGACAGTTCTAGCAGTGTTGAATGTGACAGTCATTTTATACATAGATGAAAATTACAATTAGAGATGCATAGCAGGGTTTACTTGCAGGTTACTTTTTTATTTTATTTCTAATCTGTTTTCATTTTTTATTGTAGATTTTTAAAATTGCGCATTCAGAGATATGCTTTACAGCAGCCAGGTGGACCATAGGAAACAAAAGACAGGAGGTGTTCTTTGACTTGACAGATTTTTCTAGAAATGCTCTTGTGTAGAGGATACTGGACAAGCTATTACTTTTACCCACTGTCAATGGTGAATCCTGCGTTATCTATACAGAGGTGTTATCTTTCATTGTAATCCTGCCTGTGATGATAATGAGATGACTACTGAGAAGTGATCTATAGAGAATATGAAGTGTGAAAACTAAGATTTTAAGGATTTTTTTTAGATAAGTAGCAACATGAAAAATTGAAAGAAATTATCATAAATTGTTAACAAAATATGCTGAGGGATGGGGCTCCCTTTATTTGTATATCAACCCTCCACAGAGTGATAACTGGGTGCTCATGGGTTGCTATAGCAAAAGGGTAATAATAAAGGCCTCTCCACAGTCTGCCATGGTTATGAGCAAATGATATTGTGGCGAAAGATGTGGCCTAATAGGTTTGCCTAAGCATTTCAAAGTATTACATATGCGACAGAGACTTAAAACCAACGGAAAAAAGTTTAATAAAATAAAGTAAAAAGTCCTGAATATGGTCCTTAATGGGGATGTGCCACAAAAAACATTCTGCATTTTTCAAAACAACACTTGTCTCTGATTACTTTTGTAATTGTATGTAATGAAAAATTAGTATACCCAGTGGGCTATTAAATAAAATGTATAGCTCCACCTGCTGTTTGTTTTTTCCTTATTTCTTCTTCTTATTGAGATGGTCGCATGTGAAAAAGTGAACAAACAAAGCTGCAACTTAGCATTAAATCTATTTTTCTTATGTTCTGGGATCCACACCAATAACTGGAAGAACACGGCTATCTCCATTAGTCCCACAGACTTTGAATAAGGAGGTCATCCAATCCTGGAGTAATGCATTTAAAGGGAACCTGTCACCATGAAAATGCAAAGTAATCTGCAGGCAGTAGGTTATAGACCAAGAGGAGATAAGTAGATCAATAGGAAAAGATTCAGTAAAACGTATTTTATTCTTATATCTTTGCTCATTTTGGGCTTTGGAGTCAAGGAGGCGGTCCCATTAGTGACTGACAGTATCTCTGTATGAACAGTCATAGAGAGAAGGCTGTCAATCACTGATAGGACAGCCTCCTTGACTTCACAGCCCCGAATGGGCAGGAATTTAAATAAATGAAATACAAGTTTTACTGAATTTTTTCGTACAAAATGATATATCAGCTTCTTCTGCTCTATAACATGCTGCCTTAAACTCAGACACCATGTTCAATGTGACAGGTTCCCTTAGAAGGGTTTTTCTGTTTTGCATCAGCATCCTTTAAAATAATAATTTATGAAAGTATCTGTAATTTTGTAATGTATTTCTTTTACCTCTATTGCTGTTATCTTCTGTTCTGTGTGGTGGTCACACAACTATGTCCATATATCCATGATGGTGTAAAAGGATTAACAGGGGCAGTGATAGGGGAGTGTCTGTGTAACTAGAAGGGTGGGAGGGGCTATAAACTAGCTGGGCGTAGATAGGAGCAAGGCTGGGCTGGCAAAAAAAGGAGAAGTGCATCATGGGTTTGGTTGGATACAGCAACTGGAAGTGCAACATACAGGATATAAGCCAGAGTGATTTGTTTAAAGTGTAAAAATGGTTCAAGAGAGTCCAAACTGTAAAGAAAAAAGTGTGGAGAAGATGTACAAAAGGTAAGCAACTAATTGTGCTTATCTGTAAAAATACATTGTAATCCCGGAAAAAAACCATTTAAGGAACGATCCAGTATGAAGGAGATATGAGAGAAGTATGAGGCCCGGTGAGATGAGCTCCACAGGCTAGCTTAGATTCCCAACAAACAATGTTGAAATCATTGATCATAATGGCCGGGTAAATTTTATTCAACCCTGAAGAAAATAGCAGGTAGACATTACCCATATATAGATCTCTGAAAGTCTTTAGTCTGGGATATGATGACCTTTCTGTGATAAAGCTCAAAGGGAGAAATGTGAATACCCGAATTACATTTTCATGACAGATTTCCTATTTCTAACCACATGTAAGCGTCTATCATCAAAAAAAAAAAGAACTGCTGACATCCCTTTTAGCAATTCAGGGGTTATGAACAAGCTGAGAATAGAAAAGGCAATTACAATTACAGACTTTTTTTTATCATATATGTTTACAGGAAATGTGTATTTTAGCTCGTTCTTTGATGGTTAGGCTGTCTGCAATCAAAGAATGATCCTGAAAGAGCATACTTACTTATGGCAAAAGGAAACCAAATAATTAAAGGATTATCTAAAGACACAACAACGTTTCAAAATAAAACTCCTTTGTGGTAACTGTTGGGCACTGTTACATGATGTGAATGACAGAGATGAATCTTATTCACAATGGGAAAGATGAGCATATCCATTCACTGGATGTGGTTACCAAAGGTCTTTTGTAAGATCAAGTGATAATATTAGACAAAAAAACTAGGTTAACGTAACATTATAGCCCCCATAGGACTAGACCTAGCACTGCAATGAGTACAGCTCATCCCCGTTCTTTTGTGTTTTCCAACAAGTAAAACTAGTTTATTTTCCATACAAAGCATACTGCATGGATTACTTCAAATGCCCCCCGGCTGCTTATATCAAGCAATCATAGCAAATCTTAATGCCATTTTTAATCCATTTTGAAGCAGCTACAAATTATTAAAAGGGTTGTCCAATTTCAGTAACAAAACCGGACAGTGCTTAGGATTGAACCAACATAAAAAATGCAGCAGTACTTATCCAGTAGATCAAATGTGGCCACTTATGCAGTGGTCACCAGTCGTCTACATGACATCACCAGAGAGGCAGCACTAGATGAATGTAACAGCAGTTGCTGTGTGTTGATGTTCCCCTGCTTACCGCCGCGGTCCCAGGCTCCATGTTCTGCGGTGGTCTGCTGCCGGTGTTTCCCATTCACTGCCTAAGTCCTGGGCTCTGTCTTTGCAGGCATCGTCCGCCCTGGAATCCACTCCTCAGTTTCCTACCAGTACTGGGCACAGCATGCTTTCAGCTTGTTGCCTTAAGCACTTCCCTAAGGGCCGGCGCCTGTACATTTGAGTGTGATCTGTGATTTATAAGTTAGCACATGTGACCATGCTGACTAATTCTAGCCCTCCTGCACCTATATAAGTGGCTCAGCCCTCTTCCCAGGTGCCTGAGTGCTAAGGTCCTTGTGTCCTGCAAAGGTTGTCCTTATCTCTACTTGTGTTCCTGTTTACCTGACCCGTGCTTATGTTAGAGGACTCTGCTACCTGTTTGTCCCCTGCCTGCTTGCCTCGACTCTCCTGTTGCTGACACGGATTGCCTAACCTGTACCTGATTCATCCTTCAGCTCCTGGTTACAGCTCAGCCTGCTGACTTCGTCTGTACCTCTGGTACCTTGCAATGGTACACCCTGGTCCGCTTGGACCAGCTGCCTCGTATACCAAACCTCCTCAAGAGGTGGTAACCTGGTGTTCCTTTTGGGAAAGTCTATCTCCACCATCAGGGGTACTTTGAAGAACGAGGGGTTCACTTAGACAATGCCCTTAAAGGTTGGTCACGTGTCCCAGTGGGTTCACACCCGCTGGTTCGTGCCAGTATACACAGGCCATGGACCCCGCTGGTCACCCCAAGCCTATTTTACAAGAGTTGTTATATGAGATTGTTGAGGATTACATGATATTAATGTGAAGCCATTACAATATGGCGCTGGCACCTAGATGTTTACATAGTTTGCATACCAAAGTTTGTAAAATAATGCACACTGCGCAGATGCCAAGTGTTATCTCTTTTCTTGTTTTTGTATTTTAGCCAATGAAACAATGCCACGAGCCTCAGGGGGACGCCCCCTCTAATGGACAGACAAAAACCACTGTGTGCCTAATAAAGCAAGTCATTGTGCTCTTACTCTTACTGAGAGGATTTTATACCCGAGTCTTGTATTCTGGTGTATTTCTTCCTGCATGCACTCGGTACATCAATTAGGACAGAGGTGGACAAAGGGTTGAGGTCGTGTTAGATCTCCCCCAACAAGATGAGACGTCAGAGTGAACAACAAGACGTCCTGATGCAGTTCATGTATAATGCATTATACATGTATAATGTCACTGCGCATCTGGATGTCATCTCTTCTCCTGAAACTGCAGGGTCACCAGACGCTGCTGCAGCTGCAATACCCATACCTGCGAGTCCAGATTTGAGTGCCACTGGTGTGTGACTCCCTCTGCCACCATGCTACAGTGGAGATCCTAAAACCTGTTGTGGTTTTCTCAACCAGTGCTTGATACACTTCTGGTTGCACAGGTTCCTACTGAGCGGTCCAAGGTGACCTTCATTGTGTCCTTGCTGTCAGGGGTGAAACATCCTTTCTGCTGCCTGAGGCGAAAACTAAAATGGTGGCACCCCCTCATGCCAGTTTCTTAACCTAACCCCTTTCCTTCAGCCCTACTGTTAAAGACATACTTGGAAAACATTGCATACAGAGCTATAGAACATAAAGGGTAATACTGCGCCACATTCTTCTTACATCCAGTGATGTGTCCTCTGATGTAGATGTTCTCTTTCTTTATCTTGTCCATTCAGACCAGACTGCCATGATTATTTCTTTCAGCCTTCACTTGTCTCTGCAGAGTTTGACAACTACTTTTCCATCCTTCTACACCTATCCTAAGGATAGGTCATCAATATAAATCGCTGCTCAACCCCTTTAACTTCTGAAGTCACATAATTAGTTGAATAAGGTCCCACTGTGTGCAAAATACACCTGTACTGAAAGGCTCCTGAGACTGCAACATTGCTAACCAAGCAACATGAAGACCAAGGAGACTTCCAAACAGATCAGAGACAAAGTTGTGAAAAAGATCAGGGTTTTTCTATCCCATCTTCCTTGAGCCATAACTTTTTTATTTTTCCGTTTACAAAGCCGTATGAGGACTTACTTTTTGCGGGATAACTTGTACTTTATAATGCCACCATTTAATATAGCATACAATATAATGGGAAGCGGGAAAAATTCCAAATGGGGTGGAATTGGGAAAAAATGCAATTCCTCCACCGCTTTAGGGGTTTTGTCCCTATGGCGTTCCCTTTGCGGCAAAACTGACTGTGCCCTTCATTCTCTGGGTCAGTATGATTACTTTTATTTTATTCTGACCCTCATAATTTTTTTTAAAGTTATATCTACAGAGCTGTGTGGGGCTCATTTTTGCGGGTAGTTTTTGTTGATACTATTTTGGAGTCTGTGTGACTTTTTGATCACATTTTATTAAATTTTTTGGGTAAGAGAAGCGATAAAAAAATGGCAAATCGGCCATTTTGACCCTTTTTTCAGTTACGCCATTCACTATATTAGAAAAATATTTTCGTATGGGCATTTTCACAGGTGATGCCAATGATGTTTGTATTTTTTGTTATTTGTGTATTTTTTTTTTTTATTCTACGGAAAGGGGGTTGATTTAAACTTTCATTTTGTATTTTGTTTTTATATATTTGGTTTTTTACTTTAATGGTTTTGTAGCTTGTGTTTTAGACTACAAAATGCTGTATTTTTTAAATTCTGTTCCAATATGTTTATTATATATCCATATTGGTACAGAATTGCTCATTTCATATGTTGGCCTGCCACCTGCTGGCCACAATAATAATTGCAGCTTGAATACCCTAGGTCTCTTCAGAGAGACCCAGCATATTGAAATCAATTACCGGAATCCTCATTGGCCGCAGAGGATGCTTACGGCTTTTTCACCCGTTAGATGCAATGATCACACTTGATCATGCCATCTAAAGGCTTTAATGACCGCGATCGTAGGAGGTCGTAGTCTTTGTTTGAAACAGTGGAGACTCACCCGCCATGGCGCCCACTGCACGCGTGAACGGGTGCCATGTTTGCCCACCTCTCCAGTGCTGTACATGTACAGTGCTGGTAGCAAAAGGTTTAAAGAAAAACATAAGAAAACACATTTGGAGTGTGCCAAACAGCAGGTGGCAGATTCCCTAAACATATGAAAGAAGGAACTATGGCCAGATGAGACTGCAATTGAACTTTGAGAAACATGAGAAACCATTTCACAGTGAAGCCCGGACCTCAATCCCATTCAAAAACTGTGGAATTACTTGAAGACTGCTGTACACCAATGCAACACATCTAACCTGAAATCATCGGAGCAATTTTGTCTGGAAAAATGGGGAAAAAATCCCAGTATCCAGATGTGCTAAACTAATACATCCCAACAGACTTGCTGTAATTGCTGCAAAAGAGTTGTCTGTTTTTTCACCTTCGAGTTGTAAGTAATGTCACAAAACTCCCTAAAATTGTAATTCCTAGCTGAAACAAAACAATAAAAACACCAAGGGGATGAATACTTTCACACTGTAACTTGTTTGGTATACTTTTTTTATAGACTGAAAGCAGTGGCTCAATTGGTCTTTGCATGGATGAGACTGCCACTAGGTTTGAAAAACTTAAAAGGAGTAGTCCGAAATAAAAAATCTCAGACAAGCCCAAAATGGCAAAAAAAACCATGTTCCACTCCCCCTCTTCCCCAGCGCCGGTCCAGTTCACCTGACACTGTCTATTTACAAACAGCAGCAATGACGTGAATGGATTCAGCAAATGCCTGCTGCAGCCAATCACTGTGCTCATTGGTAGAAGCCCAATATTAGCATGTTAATGACAAGTAAGTAGACCACTAAGGAAAATGATTGGCTGCAGTGGTCATGTGCCATATCCAGGCATATCACCTCTGCTGTTTGTAAACAGACAGTGGCAGGAGAACCGGACCAGCTCCACAGACAGTGTTGGAGAAAAGGGTGAGTATAACTTTTTTTTTTTTAAACTATTTTTTTTATCAAAGATTTTTAATTACCGTTCCCTATAACATGGGTTTTACTTTTAAAGAGGTTGTCAAATAAGCTCCCCATAACTCATTTAGCATATCTGAGTGGAGCATTGGAGCATTTCTTGCTCCGATGCTCCCCCATTACCCTGTGCTGCATTGCGCAGGACAGGGTCTTTTTCTTAAAGGGGTTCTCCGGGAATTAAGAAAATGAAAATACTTAAATATTACTTCATTATAAATATATTCCCAAATACCTTTCATTAGTTATAATGGCTTGTTTTTGTCTGGGGAACAATCATTAGAAGAAACAAAATGGCCGCCGTCCTATTAGTACACACAGAACCTGTCCTAATCACACAGCAGGACAAGTTACTTCACAACACTGAGGTAAAGAGCTGCCTCATCCTCCATTTTGCTCTGCTTGGGACTATGATCCTGAATACAGATAAGATCTTCAGCTGAATCTCTGTAGGAATGGAGTTCATGAGGAGATGTGGCTAATGAGCAGCAGCTCTTGTATGTAGTCTCCATTACCACAGTCTGTCCTGTCCATCCTCTCTGTACTTCATGTACTTCAGCTAAAGATCATCTGTATTCAGGATCATAATTCCTGACAACTAGGAGAGGAGGATGAGGCAGCTCTTTACCTCAGTGATGTGAAGTAACTTGTCCTGCTGTGTGATCAGGACAGGTTTTGTGTGGACTAATAGGACGGCGGCCATTTTGTTTCTCCTAATGATTGCTCCCCAGACAAAACAAGCCATTATAACTAATGAAAGGTATTTAGATATATATTTATAATAAAGTAATATTTACATATTTTCATTTTCTTAATTCCCGGAGAACCCCTTTAACTACCAGTGACGTACGGGACTTTACACAGGCATGCTAGGCGAAGACTTCACCTAGCAGTGAGCCGTTTACATCATCAGCACAAATCGGTGGTCTTTAGCGCTGTCCTAAGCTGTGGAAACGCTAAAGACTGTCCATTAGCGCCGGTGACGTCACCAGGCTCACTGCTCCGCCTAGCATACTGAGAAAAAGCTGGGTACATCACCGGCAGTAAACAAACAGCCGCTGAGCGGGGGCGGGGGGATGGGCATCAGAGCTAGAAATGCTCCGTTGCTCCACTTATACATGGTAAATGAGTGAAAGGGAGCCTACAGGATGTCCATGACAACCCCATTTAACTTTTTTTCAAAAAGGACATCTAAACAAAATAATATGAGCTACTTTCCGGATCCGCATGGACCTTCAGCTTTATTGATGCTTTTAATTAACCTTGGACCACTTAAGATTTGGAAAAAAATGAAGTTTAAATAGCTGTCTGAATATCAAATGACTAGTAAACAACAGCCAAAACATTCATAAATTCACAGGAAATCAATGGTGTTAAAAGGAAGAAAAAGTAGAACAAAATACTTTAAGTAAATTAAAACCAACATTCTAAGTAAATTAGAACCAACAGAGCCGAGGGTGAAAAACTGCAAATTACATAGGAACAATAACAGATGAATAAATGAAAAAGCCTATTTAAAATACAGTTCTACAAAGATAATCATAGGAAATTGTATTTACAGCTATACATTATAAGTGCCACTCCCATTATGAGAAGGAGCAATCTAAATTCAGAGCAGTGAAGTCTTGGGGAATCCAATACCACCACTTCTATGCTGTCTGTTAGCATAAAAGCTGTTCTAAAATGCATGCAAAGTAACAGAATGTGATTATCATATAAAATATTAAATAATATGTCCGTCTAGCCTGTGGGGCACTGTTGCTTCCAGTAGGGTAGCAATAAAAACACACACCTGCAGCAAAGTCTATAAAGATAAAGACACCTGACTGCAGCAAACACTGAAAGATGAAAACCCCTACCTACAGCAAAAAGAAATAAAATGTGGGGAAATTTAAATCAAAAAGTCACAAAAATGTCTCAATGTTAGTTCAGTAAAGAGGTGGCATTGAAAGTGGAGCAACATACTGAAGTGCTAAAGATGCACAAAATTTATCAAACATTGTGTGACATTTGATAAATCTGGTCCACATTATGGCAATGCAGACTTCTTCAAAATGTACTTTAAAGTTCCCTTGATGACAATTCCTCAAAGTTTTTTCATAATGTTTTTATTTGTGTCAAGTACTCATGTAATGTACTCTCTCTACAAAATGACATGGAGTAAGAATTACCTTGGAAAGAGATTTCTCATTAGCAATGAGAGTGGCCAGTCCTGCACAACACACCAAGGCACTTGAACTTGATAGGCCGGAACTTGGTGGAATGGTTCCATCCACTAAGCAATTCATTCCTTTGGGTCGGTCCAGATTGAAGTGCTCCTTGAAAACATGGAATTCATTTAATTTAGAAGTTATAATAAAATTAACACAAAAGACCCTAACTGCATACAAGAGGCAAATGTATAAAATAACTGCATGATGCAGATACGGCAGAAGAGGCCGGGTCTGCATCGTGGGACCGCGCCGGGACAGGTAAGTATAAACTGCCCTCCCATATTGTCTCCATATGCAGCCTTAAAACTGACCCCTGCCTCCCTGTTACTGACCCCCAATACTGGGCCCTGCCTTAACCTAATACTGACCCCTGACCCCTAATACTGGCCCTGCCTAACCCCTAACCCTGATACTGGCCCCTGACCCTTAGTATTGACCCCTAATACTGGCCCTGTCTCACCCCTAACCCTAGTATTGACCCCTACCCTAGTACTGACCTCTAACCCTGGACCCCTTACCCTAATACTGCCCTCCAATAGGGTCCCTAACCCTAATATTGACCGCTAACCCTAATACTGACTAATCCTTTCTACACTCCGCCATACTGACCCCTAATCCTACTACTGACCCCTAACCCTAATACTGACACCTAACCTAAGGCTACATTCACATGACCATATGTGTTTTGCGGTCCACAAATTGCGGATCCACAAAACACGGATACTGGCCGTGTGCGGACACATTTTGTGGAACGCACATGCCCAGCCCTATGATAGAAATGCCTGTTCTCGTCTGCGATTGTGGTCAAGAATAGGACATACTCTATCTTTTTTGCAGGGGCCGCGGAACGGAACTACGGATTTGCGGCCCCATTGAAGTGAATGGAAATACGATTGTGTGAATGTACCCTAATGCTGCCTCTAACCCCAATATTGGCCCCTAACTAATACTGACCCTAATCCTAATACTGGCCCTAAGGGTGCATTCAGACTATCATATTCACCATATTTCTGGGTCTGCATCCGTTCTACAATTTTGTGGAACGGGTGAGGACCCATTCATTTCAATGGGGCCACAAAAGATGCGGACAGTGCATGGTGTAGTTCCGTTCTGTGGCCCCACAAAAAATATAGAGCATATGTCCTTTTCTTGTCCTCAAAAATAGGCATTTCTATATAGGGATGGCACTGTGCATTCTGCAAAATGTGGAATGCTTAAGGCCAGTATTTGTGTTTTGCGGATCCACAATTTGGGGACTGTAAAACACTTTTGGTCATCTGAATGTAGCTCTATGCTAATACTACGCCTAATACTGGCCCCTAACCCCAATACTGACTTCTAACTCTAATATTGGCCCGGAACTGACCGGACTGACCGGAACCTTAACTACAAACCCCAATACCTCACGTACCTCACAGTGACCCTAATATATGACTGTCCACATATATCTGTACACACTACATCTTTTATACCTCACACCTGAAACATAGTATACACACAGAGTACTGATACGTCAGGTACAAGGTATAATAGATGCAGTAAGTAAACGTATAGTATATACAGCAGTGTACTGATATGTGAGGTACGAGGTATTAGATACAGTGTGTACAGATATATAGTATATACAGCAGTGTTCTGATATGTGAGGTACGAGGTATTCGATACAGTGTGTACAGATATATAGTATATACAGCAGTGTACTGATATGTCAGGTATGAGGTATAGTAGATGCAGTGTATACAGATATATAATATATACAGCAGTGTACTGATATGTCAGGTATAGTAGATGCAGTGTGTACAGATATATAGTATATACAGCAGTATACTGATATGTGAGGTATGAGGTATAATAGATGCAGTGTGTACAGATATATAGTATAAGATATAAAGTCTAAATTGAGAAATATCCCCCACTACATTGTCTAACTCAGCTCATACAATTCCCATCCAGGACAGAACATCTCTACAGGAGGATCATATTACAAATGTAAATGTAAGTCTATGGAGAGGGGAGAGGAGGAGTGAGCGGAAGCATAGGAGATAGAGAGACATAGATAGCACAGTCAAAGAGAGACTGCACAGCTTTATAGGTCAGCACAAGTGCTTTATTCACAGAAATGCAGGTCATTACTTCTTTGTAGTGTCCTTCATTATCCTGAGGCTGTTTCTGAGTGACTGTGATATAGTTAGGAAGGATTTTTTTTCACTTTACTTGTGTGTGCAGTGGATGGCAGCTAGTCTCCACCTGCCATGTCTGGGAGAACGGCAAACTAGATATTTAGCAAGCACCGTGCTGAATTCCAGATATTAATGATATAATGACCAGTAATAGTGTTATTCCTCATGTACACACACTATATTATTGGTTAATGCAAAGTTTGTTCAGCTCAGTGACGATTCCATGGGATCCGCATTCCAATTAATTAGTTGTTTCAGTTGACAACACACAAAATATAACTTTAGATTTAGAAACCCCAAACTTCCATTCCCCTCTTGGTTGATACAAGATTTCCATCTTGATCCCCAGCTTCTTTCTGTTCTATATAAATTTAATAAACATACTCGCAAAGGATGTAAACATCCCTTTTGGGATTCCACAGTACATACAGAATTTGGGGAAATAAGACCAATTTGAGAAGATCAACTCTTGCTCCACGTGAAATCAGGAGGCCGCACCATAGCAAAAGTTTGTCCCTAGTTAGCAAAAAGATCCATCTCAACAGGGTCTGTTGGTCCAGTTGTCTGCAGTTTTGACAGGAAAATAGTGCTATTCTATTTTTCATATCAAGTATGGCAGAAAGCAATGGAAGATGTGAACAGAGTCCAAGAGATATCGGTCATTGCTATTTCCCCCATTTATGAGGTAATCCAGGTTGCAAAAACTATTCAGAAGTGTTAGACTGATGTAAAAAATAGAAAGAAAATCACTCACTTCACTGATCTCCCACCACTCCTGTTCTGATGCTTCCCTGTCTCCCATTGGTCTCTACTTCATGGGGCCTCTTTATACGTAGAAACTGATAGCTCAGCCAATCACTGGAGAGAGCGGTGAGCTTCCTCAGACAGTAACTGGCTGAGCAGACATTTCCTTGCATGTCAAGAGGCATCATGAAGTAGATTGGAGGGAAAATCAAGAAGCATCAGAAATGGAGCGCCTGTTAATTGGTGAGGTGACCGTGATTTTTTTTTTCTATTTTTTACATCATTCTTCATCACTTTATTACCAACACAAAACCCTTAATTCATTACTGTTTATAAATTATTTAATAGATTCAAGTGTAATTAACATGAAAATCCACATTTGATAAACAATGGTAATATACTTAATAACTATATCACCTCTATGTTTTACCACCTAATCTGTGGCTGTGACGACAAGGAACTGAAACATAAAGTCCCACAATTTGCCATCATTTAAAGGGGTTGTCTCACTTCAGCAAAAGGTACACCCTGTAATCCAGCAGTGGTGGTCGTGCTTGCACATTAAAAGAAAAAGCACCGGCCTTTCTGATTCCTGGGACTGTGGGAGTGTGCATAGGCTTTTTTTTATAGTGTGATGGAAAAATGAGTCTAGCCAGCAAAGGAAGCAATATGGACAATCACAATACATTAGTAAATGCCTTGTATTAACTTTCTCTACATGATAAAGGCCATTTTCTGAAGTGAGACAAATCCTTTAAGAACAAAGATATCTTTTCATCAAGATGCTTCTGAGAGAGTACTTCTTCAAAAGATTGTTCCACCATAAAAACATATTTATCACATATCCACAGGAATCCAACTGGCGATCTCCCCACCACTCACATGAACAAGGTCTTAGAGTCAGAGATAGTTACGCATGCTCATTCACTGAAACTACATTCATTCTCTATGGGCCTAACAGAGATGAACTAGCCCTCTACTTGACTTGCTCCGGCATTTGCAGAGAGAACAAATGGAGGGGCAGGATATATGCCGACCATCTCTCCATTCACTTCAGAACCTTGATCTTGTAATCAGTTGGGCCCCAGCAAATCATACTTTCATCACCTATCCTGTGACCAAGATGGCAAGGAACTGAACCACAAAGGGGAAAATTTATGAAGCTTCTACCGCAGTATTCTAGCACAGAAAAGTCAAACATTTGGGGGCAATTCAAATTTGCAATTTTCAGCTTTTTCGACACCCTTGGCCATTTTCTAGACACTGGGTCAAAGCATAGCGCAGCAGGAACAGCGCTTAGTCACAGGGATGGCGGCAGCATTCGGAGCAGGAGAGGTGAGTTGATTTATTTTTTTCTGTCTGATTAACATTAGGGGTTTGATTTGATGTCTGATGGGGGTCTTGTTAACATTGGGGGTCTAATCTGAATTTCCGATTGTCTAATCTGATTAACACTAGGGGTCTGATCCTGAGGTCTGATGAAAAATATTATTTTTTCTTACTTTGCTCCTCTAAAATCCAGGTGCATCTTATAGGGCAAAAAATAAGGTACTTACTTATATGCAAGTGTCATACTAAGGCTGGGCATACACTTTAGATAGCTATCAGCCAAAAGCCATCTCTCCCTATTCCCCTGTAAAGATGCACAATTGGCTTATGTGTTCTGCATGGAGAGAAGGGGTCAAGCTGTAGCCAGACACCTCTGCCGGCTGCTAATCTTCTAAAAAATTATCAAAGTGCCTGATCCTTGGTTCCAGGGGAGAGTCAGGAGGCCTTCATATATATATTACATTGTTGGCCTTTTCATCTGACGTTAATCTAATGTGTATTGCCAGCTTGTCACCCTGCTCTTGGACTATTATCTTCTGTAATACACAAGTAGTACTACAGATAAAAAGTTCCAATCTAGACTCCTTATTTTCCTACTGCCTCACTGGCCACATGCGGCCTGTGTGTTTGAGACCCCAGCTTTAAAGGGAATGTCACTACAATTCTATTATCTGCATTAATACTGCAGGAGTCCACACCACCATTTTTTAAATTTCCTACTAAAATTACCCACTGTCAGCATTTTCTGCACATAATAATTGTGGTGACAGTTTCCCTTTAAGACAGGGGTCTCAAACACTCTCATTTGTACAGGACCAGTGATGTGCTGGCATTACTCACCACTCCCTGGTCCGCTTCACTTGGGAAAGGCGCTGCACTAGGTCCTGACAGTGTACAGCTTCAGGACATAGTGCGCATAGGGCGTGAGGACATAGTACTGTGCTGAAGATCCAGAGTGGTATGCTGGAGGAGCAGAGAAGAGGTAAGTAGTTTATTTTTGTCTGGTCCGGGGTCTGCATTTATTGTCTGGAGGGCGTGGGTGGGCATTATAAGGGGAGGCAGCAGTCTGATTTGGGATCTGTGTAAATTTTGCTTCTGATCTGAGGTCTGTATAAATTTGTAAATTTGGTTTTAATCTGGTGTCTGTATGGATTTGTGGACAGATCTGGGGTCTATATGAGTTGGGGGTCTGATTTGGGGTCTGATTTGGGGTCTTTGTAAATTTGCAGTCTGATCTGGGTGTCTTTGTAAATTTGCAGTCTGATCTAGGTCTATACATTTGGGGTCTGAGCTGGGGTCTGTATGAATTGGGGGGCTGATTTGGAATCTAATTTGTGGCCTGTATGAATTTGGGGGCTAATCTGCAGTCTGCATTAATTCTGGGGTCTGGTGCGCTCCCATTCACTTCTATGGGGAGAGCGATTGGTGGTGGCCGGACCGGAGCCACCACTTTGGCCCACTCTGTTCTCCAAATAGGTTTCCAAAAAACATTTTGGAAAATCCAGTTTACAAAATGTGGCCTAATCATGCAGTTTTAAAGGGGTTGTCTCATCTGAGACAATGTGGACATATCGCTAGGATATGCCCCCCAATAGGTATCTTTGGCCCGCTACGTTCTCGATATAGTTGCGGTGGGACCCACACCTATCAGACAATGGGGGCATATCGTAGCAATATACCCCTATTGTCTCAGATTAGAATACCCCTTTAAGGATATGCTGCATTCTTTAAACAAAACACATTTTGCCCTGTATTTTCTTTAGGCTTTGCAGTGTTTTTCTGACTTCTGTGCAGTCTTTTACTGCACCTCTCTTTTAGAGCAATTCTCTGCACTATGGCATGCCACGATTTATTCCATTTACCTGCTCACTTAACAAGAGTGATGCTTTTTTTAATGCCTTTAATGGAGTACTTTTGCACTAAGCTCTGTCTCCTGTTTAACGGATAGACGCTAGAACAACCTATATTCTACAGTCGTTGCAGGAATGACATTTGGAGTTCCGTGCTATTTTCAGAAAGGTGTCTAATGTTACAGCTTATGTTAATGCCATGCCTTGGCTTGAGAATACAGCTCCACTGTCCCTGATAACTCAAACATTGTAGGACAGACCCCACCTGCTTCATGTGTGTTATCTTAAAACCTCAGTATCCAGTATACAACAGCTGATCCCCTTAAGCCGTGTTTGTGTTAAAGAGGCAATCATGCTTGCGCGGCAGCTTTTTAGTTTCGTTTGGGTGGGTTATTTTCATAAGGTTCAATTGCAGAGCTTCAGATTCACAAAAGAAGTTTCAAAGCAAAAAGATATAAAACAGAAATGCTATAAACACATTAAGGGTCACTTACTCCAAAACATACAAATGCACAACATTTTTCACTACTTTTTTCATTACTAATCACCAACTGAATTTGGCAATTTGGACTTTAGGTTGTAAAACTATTCAGGTATACTAAATACCCCTGTACATTAAAGAATTGAGCACAAAAATACACTATGTACATTTCACTATAGCCCTCCTATTCACAAGACATTCAAATCTTATTTATAACAAAGTGGTACCCATAGACCTAAGTGCTGATGCAGATGTGTACAAGCTCGTACAAGCCCCCCCCCTCAACCTACAAGAACATACAGGACATCCATAGACTGAACACTCTGCGGCCATGTCACATACTGATATATGGACTGAGCACCACTGCACTGTTTACCAGAAGTAAAAGGAGACCAAACAAATGAATAAGCAAGTTCACATATAGGCCAACATTTACTATACAGCTTACGCCACCTTTTGCAGCAAAAAATCTGTGACTTTTCTAGTCACCTGTCAAAATGTGGACATGGAGAAAAGTTCAGTCAACAGTTCTTTACTGATAAGACCACACAAGATGATAACAATTCCTCTTGAATAGAATTACAGTCTTAAATGTTACCAGTAGCCAAAGTCGATTTGTTCAAAAACAAAAACAATGTTTTCTGGGTACAGCATTAAAATGTATTGGCTCCATGTAGGCAAACTTCGTATCGCCTGAAGATGCGTGATACTTCAGTGAATTAGTACAGTATTCCTATCTGTGTATTTAAAAACAATTTAAAATAGAAATCCAAAGTGAGCTTTGTTACCGTATGGAAATAGCATTAAGCCTATTGCTCAAGCCTAGTTACCAGTATAACAATGATGTTCGGCAGTGGTGGGGTGTAGTACAGTCAGGTAATTTCCTAGGGGGCTCAGTGGCTGTCATATCTCTACTGTTTCTCTAATATCTTCTTACATACAGCTACTCCTCTCTTGAGTAGCTAGAGCTGACATGCACCAGATGCTACAAATTCAGTTGACTAAGCTTCATTACACATGGGCTATGAATTCCTTCCTGTGCCACTTCCGAACTGCCTTTGGATGAAATGGGGCTGACCTTTTAGATCTCCTCTCAGGTGGTTCAAATATCCATGCATATGTGCCCACACCGGCTAGCCAGGGCTTTTTCCTGCCCTTCCCTTAAAGAGGTTCTCTGGGAATGATTTAAAATGGCAGCATGAAACCTGTCCTAGAATGGTTACCACCACTTGCAGAGCTATTTAGGAAGATGAGGGGTCAGGGCCTCACTATACTGTATTACAATAGATGATAATAATGTGATATTTCCTAAGATATGCCATCATGGCTGGTCAGCCTGACAGGAATGTTCACCAATGTGTAGTATATGCAAGTGCCAGAGTGTAATGAGGACCCCCTCAACACCCTAGGCAGCTCTGCAAGTGGAAGCAACCAGTTGTGCTCACATTCTTGGACAGGTAGCTCACAAATCATTGTTGAAGAAACCCTTTAACAATATATAACCTCTCCATTACAAAGGTGGCTGGCTAAACCAGCCCACATGCCCAAAACTCCACCACCACTGCATCATTTGATCATTCTCAAAACAATCACACACAAATATAAGGGCTGCGTCACACCCTTACACTTTCCTCCCTACCCGGTTTTATCATGTTTAGTCCCTGGCACATTAGGGACATGAAAGTCCAACTACTGTTCAACTTGTAAAGTTAAAAAGAACATAAAACAGTGACTTAAAGAGTGACAAAAAAGTGATCGTAAAGAGTGACCATTTACGATCAGAAATATGTCTATATTAGGCGTATTTCAGGTGCAGATTGCCGCATAAAGGTTATTAGCACCACAATCTGCGACTTCTCCCGGCTCACAGCAAAAAGTGGGCGTGGCATGGGCAGGGAAGTGGATGGGCCAGCCGGCCCCTCTCATTCATCATTTTCTATGCCTGTTTTAGGCATAGAAAATGGTCTAAATGTAGGCCAGCAAGGAAGGTGGCTTACATTTAGATCGGTGCTGAATAAGTGGAAGTTATGTAGAGGCCGGCGCCTCTACATAACTTTGGCGATCCACCGCCAGCACAGGGGCTTATTAAGTTCAGTGTCTAAAATGCCGGTCTTAATAAATGACCCCCTTCGTCTTTAAGAAAGTATCTCTAGCCCTTATTGAGATCCCCCTAAGGACTTGGACAATTTCCAGACAATGGCCAAGGCTGTATTGGAATCAGGGGCCAACAAATCCGAACAATTTTCTAGTAGGATACAGTTCCCAAACCCTGCATTGATCCCTCTCTTCCTCTGTGGCAACTGCGGACTCTTCTGCCCTCCGATCTCCTCCCAATGTACTCTTGTTGCCCCTTAACTTGATGCACGGCAACTGAAACTCAGCTGAGGATATTTTCAAGCCTGTGCCCCCATATCAGACCTCTGTCCACAGGATATACCCTATACTCCGGGTCCGGCGCTCCTCTGTCTTCTCCTCCTGGCGCTGCACTGCCCTGACCTTGTACAGCGTCAGGATGTAGTGCGCACACTATGACCTGACGCTGCATGCAGTCAGGTGACAGTGCAGCACCAGCAGGAGAAGACAGAGGAGCGCTGGACCCGGAGCAGAGCCGCGCCGCAGGAGAGGTAAGAGAGTTTTTTTTATTTTATTCTTATGGGGCTGGTGGGCTGATCTGAGGTCTGATGGGGGCAGAGTTGGCTGATGTGAGGTCTGATAGGGGCATAGTGGACTAACCTGAGGTATGATGGGGGCACAGTGGGCTGATCTGAGGTCTGATGGGGGCACAGTGGGCTGATCTGAGGTCTGATGGGGGCACAGTGGGCTGATCTGAGGTCTGATGGGGCAGAGTGGTCTGATATGGGGGCACAGTGGGCTGATATGGGGGCTGATGGGCTGATCTAAGGTCTGATGGGCGCTGAGTGGGCCGATATGGAGGCTGAATAGGCTGATTTGAGATCTGAAGGGGGCTGAGTAGGCTGATCCAAGGTCTAATGGGGGTCTGAAAGGGCTGATCTGAGGTCTGATGGGGGTCTGATGTGATGTCCTGAAATTAATGGGGGGTCTGATATGAGGTCTGATGAAAAATATTTTTTTCCTTATTTTCCTACTCTAAAATCTGGGGTGCGTCTTATCATCGGGTGCATCTTATAAAGCGAAAAATACGGTATGTTGAGAATGAGGGACCTCAAACCGTTTAACAATTGGACTGCATCTGCAGTTGTCTTCATTCACTTCTATAGGAGATCTGAAAATAGCCAAGAAAACTTGATAATCAAAAATCTTCCCCAGCAATATACAATGTCTGAGCCACAAGAGCTTGCTAGTTATTGTGAGATCTCATCACTGTAACTGAAAACAGCACTGTACGTAGCACTTAAACTTCCATAATACATAATATATCTATACATCGATAATAAAAATATGTATCTTTTTTCAACTTTTTTTTTTTTTTAATTCTTTTCTGCCATTTCTTGGCCATACACATGAAACACTCATTCATCTATCAACTGTGATTAATAGCAAACACAGCATCTAAAGAGCTTGAGTGAGATTTGGAGATGCACCCTATGTTCAGAAGAGCTCCTGTACACAGTTATCCACAGGAAGTCTAGCTGATCAGAAGCGGACATCTAGATGTTGCACAGTATTGTGCATAGGTCCCATTAATTAGACCAGAATACTTGCCAGGCATCATACAGTTTCCTCAGCAACTATACCGCTCCAAGTCCATTGGTGTCTTTCAACTCCTGAAGTAAAATTGGGCAGGAGAGTCACACTGGAGGTACACTTTACTTTATTAATGCACATCAGTTACATATAAAGATATTTAAAGGGAGTCTGTAAGCAGTTTTGATTGTGCATAATGGCAGACTGTATTAGGTAGGGCCAGGAACAGCAGTTAAAACATATCTTTTGTGGAGCTTTTATCAGAAGTAATGTGAATATGAACCTTTATTCTGCCAGACTCTGCTCCTGCAAGTGCCCAGGGGTGCAGCTTCACTATGAAGTGCCCTCTGCATTGAGCTGCTTCACAGCCACTCCACCATGAGTGACAGTGGTAGCATCCAACCAAAAGACCACTACAGCTGTCAGAGCAGAGGGGAGGGACTGTGAAGCAGCTCAATGTAGACAGCACTTGACAGAGAAGCATCACCTCATGGGCACCTGCAGAACCTGATAGAATAAACGTTCATATAAAAACTGTACAAAATACATGTTTGTTCTACTCTCCCGGCCCCTACCCAGTGCTGTTAGCAGTTTTACATGGTCAAAACTGCTAACAGACCTCCTATAAATACAGTAATGGAGATAAGAAAATGCAGGACTTTTTCGGCCCTGTATCAGGAGCATGAAGCCATGGGTTTTTGTTGTATACTTAATTATTAATTAAAAGAATCTAAAACAACATGTTTCGGATAGAAAATTGCCTTCTTCCTCAGGTAAGTGATCCATAATAGCATGTCCATAGTCATTTAAACAAATTCAAAGTCATTTCACAAATCACTGTGAACATGCTACTATGTAACATTTACACGTCTATAAGGCCGGTCTTGGAGTACTAAACTATAAATATAGATGCTCACATGTTGCAGTCAGACAGATTACTGAAAATAGGTTTTCTTCTATACAATACGTGGAAATATCTCTTCAAAGCAGACTATTAATGTAACAGCTAATCAATCATATATCGTTGGAAAACAAGGCATGATATACAGAACTCCTATCACTGTGATAGATGGAGGCTGTTGCAGTTTATCTATCCTCAAGTTTGGGAGATGTCATCTTCAATCAGAGGAATGTTACAGAGCTTTTGACCTCCTTTTCAAGCATAGAATTTAAAGTCCAGATTCACATGAACCCAACTTCTAAATTACCTCTCTGTTTTCCAGTTATTTAATCAGAGTATACTCTTATTAGGCATGATGTCATTTGTATTGTTGAATCATGGGATGCTGGCTGACAATTACTTTTAATGAGTTTACCCATGCACATGTCACAGATGGGCTTGCAGAAGGTCTGCTCATTATTAAAGCAGGATGCTTCCACAGAACCAAGTTTACTAGAACGTCATTAACTCTTTCCATATCCACAACCGTTACTGGGGCACATACTGTATGTATGGCTAGCTATTCATATGGTCCTCAATGAAGATATGTATGTAACAGTACACATTTCTAATTAGAATACTTTTAAAGAAGATGGGCTGTAGACCTCTTAACACTATTGGTTACACTGCATCATTCATAATGGTAATTACCTGGATTCCTTTCAGTCCACACAGAAAGTAACTGTGCCACAAAGGCTTTGTCTTATTAATCTGAATGTCATTAAGACCCAAAGAAAAGTCCCTATAAAGAAAAGAAAGAGTTAAAATAATGGAAATGGATCATAGCGTAGCTCTTTGCTGCCACCTCCTGGCTCAATAGGGCATAACAGCCAGACATATACATTTGTTACATTAGCAAATAAGAAGTGCATACTCTCTCAAGTAAACTCCAACTTTCTGTCCTCTCAGCATTACTGAGTGCAAGATAACTGTAGTTTTCTTGTATGCCTAGATGAGGTAGGATAGTAACATTATACACACATATATGACTCTGTATACACCTCTTCCGTTACAGGCTGTACGTCCTGTCGAGTGTAATAATCTATGAAATTTCTCATTATCAGTTGACTTCTATTCGTTTCAACTGCCATAAAGCAAACCCATCCTGCCGCACTGCCTGTACAGACAATACAGAAAAGAAATGCATATCCCCAATATCCCAATATGGCAGCTTATGGCAAAGTTTCTAATATAGTTAAGAAATTAGGTAATGGTAAAAGAGAGTCACTATATTAATAATTCTACGAATAAATAGCATGAGGAATGGGAACAGGCTCAAAAAATAGAAAGACCTTCCTCTTAATAAGGCTCAACATAGGGTCTTTTTTCTGGGCAGGAAAATATTGTAGAAGGATCTACTCCTGGTAGACTTTTGAGAGTCGATATCAGTAGCCCAAAAAATCTAATGCTGTATCATCAGTTAGATTAAGTGATGGCCAGATTAGCAATAACATACAGTAGAGTCTATTAAAGGGGAATTCTATACATATTATGCACATTTGTATAAAACCTCAAAAATGTTTTTTTTCAAAGATTTTTGCACAAAAAAGGTGCTTGATGGTCCTACCACTGTTTCTGAGGTATGTCGGGCCCTCAAAGAAATAGCCGACAACTCCTCACCAGGTTCTGATGGCTTTCCATATAAAATATACAGAGAATAATGTTCTATTCTCCTGCCTAGATTAGTGGAGGTATATAATAAGGGCCTTGAGTCAGGATTTATACCACCTTCAATGGAGGAATCGAGTGTTATACTGATTCTCAAGAAGGCTAAAGTGAGAGAAGAAAAGGGTGCTCATTGACCAATATCTTTGCTGAATACAGATGTTAAAATATTTTCTAGGGTATTGGTGTGTAGACTTACCAAGGCTAGGTCTGCTTTGGAGAGCATTAGGAGGCTTTTTCTAATATGCAAATAGGCCATCCTGTCATTGAATGCCACGTAGGCTTTAGACAGGGTGGACTGGACCTTCCTCTGGCATGTTTTGCATTGTTTTTGATTCGATAATAACCTCTTATAATATTTTCAGGTGTATTTTTCAGTTATTTAATGAGGCTCATTTGAGGGACTTTGATAGTATTGAGGTAGAGTATAATTTGCCTAATAGGTACTTCAGATTTTATTATTACCATGTATATCATGCTTACATTGATTCAACCAATAATGAGCGATTCAGGATTGTAAACTTTGAAGTCATTAGTAAGTTATCCGCAATGCAGTCTGGGAAGAAGGCTTTATCTAAATGCTATAGGCTATGTGTAGACCTCTGGTGTGGTATAAAGCTATTCAGGGCTTAGATGATATAATTTGGGTTAACATTCCTAAAAATATCTATAAAGTCTCTAGGAATGGAATCTTTAGATTAGTGCACTTAATTATCACACATTGTATTATTTTCCATTCTGGTAAGAAGGATGGGGATGAGGGATGCCTCAACGTGCCCAAGGTGTTTATATTTGGAGGCCTCTTACTTTCATATGATTTGGAAACGCCCGGTTATTTGTGATTATTGGACCCAGGTCTATGATACGATAAATGAAAGGCACTTAATACAATTGGATCCGCTTCCAGGCATTCTTATTACAGGTATACGATTCTCTGCATATTCTCTAGTTAATGTGGCTGGTGGGCATTCTGGCAGCGTCCTGCAATGCCAGACCCAAAAAGCTCGGACAGGCTGTCCCCTGCTGGAACAGCGTGCCGGATCTCTGAATGCTAGTGTGAAACTAGTCTAAACCAGAAAATGGGCTTAATTATAAAAAAAATATATATATATATGCGATTTGCCAGTAGTCTGCAATAAAGGTCCAATTGGGTATTACCAATAGGGGGTGTCCCTGCACAGTCTGACACTATCAACTCAGTGCTGCCAGTGTCAGCCTGTGTAGGACACCGTCCTAGCTGGTAACACCCAGTTGGACCTTTCTTACAAACTGCTGGCAATTCATTCATAAACTTCTACCAAGAATAACTGGAATGGTACAACACAGAGTTATATGAAAATATGCCCCTAAATTGTTATCACATGGGGAATGTAAGGTAATGTAAGGGAACGGAAGGTGACAGGTCTTCTTTAAAGGGGTATTCCAATCTCACTAATGTAGTTTGTATAGTTAGATATAACCATACCAATATTATTACTAATAGAATGTATTTATATAAAATGTACCGTTTAGAAGATTTCCCTATTTGTATATCCATTGTCCCACACACATCAGTCAGGCTGTTGCCCCTAGTTACGACCACCGCAGCCATGTAGTAGTGGTGGCCGGCTTGCTCCTGTTCAAACCCGCTCTGAGGTAACTGCTGTATTGTGAACGCACATTGCATCAGCATGCGGAGACACATCTTAGGGCACTTTCACATCTGCATTTTGGACGTTACCAGTCCAAAACACAATGGTCAGGATCCATCCAAAACGAAAACTTTATAAACGGATCCTGCTCCATAGAGATGAATTGATCTTGGAACAGGATCCGTTTCTCTGCGTTTTGGAAGCGTAGACAAAAATGCTACAACCCTAAGATGTGTCTCCGCATGTTCATGTAATGTGCGTTCACAATGCAGCAGTTACCTCAGAGTGGGTTTGAACAGAAGCAAGCCGGCCACCACTACTACATGGCCGCTGTGGCCGTAACCAGGGGCAACAGCCTGACTGATGTGTGTGGGACAATGGATATAAAAATAGGAAAATCTTCTAAACGGTACATTTTATACAAATACATTGTATTAGTAATAATATTGGTATGGCTATATCTAACTATACAAACTACATTTGTGAGATGGGAATACCCCTTTAATGAACTGGCATTACATACATGAGACTTTCCCTTTAACTTATCTGCTGAATTCCTTGTACTTTGTATCATTTTTCCCACCAAACCAAAGAGACTGAATTTGCATCTTAATTCGTTAAGAAAAAAACATTTCAACGTCTAACATAATCAGCGCAGTATGACATTGCTGTTAATGTTGGATTATAGAACGTCTGGAAATCTGGACTAAGTTAGCTAAGCGTTCCACTTATCTCATCCTATTGAATCAATAAACCCCCTCTATCAAGAAATATTCAGAGAAAAGCAAGAGACTAAATTGGAACATTACTGGAATTTATGCACTCTGTGGATTAAGATAATATTGGCAACAAACTAGCTCATCTTCCATATGCCTGAGGTTAGCCTTGGGGCAAATGAATACACACTAGCTGCGGTCTGTAAAATGCTAAAAATAATGTAATAAGACAACTATTATCAACATAAAGGAAAAACACAACACATGGGATACATGGCAATCATTTAATCATTCGTAATTTCACCTCAAATTGGAAGATATGATTGCTAAGCTTTATAGCAATCTGACTCTAAAGAGCATGTGTCTAAAACCAGGAATTCAGAAGTGCACAGAGGTCTTAAAGGGGTATTCCAGGTATGTTTTTAATTAATTTATAGTAGGGCTGGGTGGTATGGATATTGTGGATGGGTATTGCAGTTTAGTTTACGTTTTTCATTGGATGGTTTTAATAAATAACTTCTTTAAATAACACTTTTATACAAACCATTTTTATGAAATTAATAATTGTTTGTTTTTTTACCTTTTTTAATAAATGTTATTGACCTTTAATTGTTATTATTTTTAAGTCCCAGTTACAGAATGTCACAGTGTGAGCATTTGATTGCTTTTATAATGTATTGGTAAATCTTGCATACCAATGCATTTTAGTCCAAGACTCACAGGCTGTCTATTAGGTTGTGCCTGTGGCGCAGCCGAAAACACATAAAATTAGGCCCCTGGCTGCTATGGCAAAGCATCAGCACCATGAAATTGTATTCACAAGGGGCAATGGAGACAGAGGGAGCCAGATGCTGCAGGCACTATTGACATGTGGATTCTCGGGGGTTAAATGGACATTATCGGTGTTTCCTCTGATCCTCGCCTTTACAGTGCCGGGTTTCTGTGGTGTTCATGTGGCCCAGTATCAGCGCCACCTGTAGGGGTGGAGGCTAATATAGATTTCATGGTTCTGATAAAATCAGACTCGCACTGCAGTAAAATAAATTTGATTAATCGCTCACCTTAGATTGCACTAGACTATATGGTTTGGTGTCATCTCCAAAAAAAACCTGTACAAACAGTGCTACTAAAACTCATCTCATCCTCATACTCATTATTATGGTAAAAAAATATCGGACCCAGTTCTGTACCTTGGGGTACAACACATATAACCAGGGACCACTGATCACAACTCCCTGGACACCGTCTTTTAGATAGTGTTCAATCCAATGACAAGCTATATGTTCTAAGCCAATAGAACTTATTTTACCCATTAGTCCAAAAACACTATGGGGCAGATTTATCATTAAAATATGCCACTTTTTTGGTATGAAATAGTTGCAAACAGCATATTTGCGTCTTTTTAAACGCCACTTGTGCCAAAAATTTTGCGTAAGTAGTGTTTCTCCGCTGGCTTCGTCACTTTTCTGAAAAGGGGAAGTGGTGAGGGCAGGGAGGGGGCATGGTCAGCATTCCTGCTATATTTATCATACTTGATGTCAGTTTTCTGGTGTAAAAGAATACTGAAATGTCTGCCACGGACTGGTGCAGATACCAGTAAAGGCACACGGACTACAGATTGATGCACCTAATTTATAAGAAGGCATACGCCTCTGGCAGCGTGCCTGGTTATCACAGACCAGCGTACATTGCCAGTCTATGATAAATCTGGTCCTACACCACAGATGCACCTCTGTCGAGGCTTTGGCTGTTTTCCATATTATTTTTAGGGGGGGGGGGTTATCCCTTATGGACTTTGATCTGCAAGGCAGTTATGCTAATCATAACCTATGTTGTAATTATGTGTTATACTTGAACAGGAGTTCACTACTAATCACATATGATATCATCAGAAGTGACCTCACTGCAAAGAAGTGACCTCCTCTGCAGGGGGCAGAGGATCCAGGATACAATAAGAATCTCTCTTAGGGCTCATGCACACAAATGCATTTTTTGTTCGGAATCAGATCCGCATTTTTTTGCAGCTTGGATGCAGAACTATTCACTTGAATGGGGCTTCAAAAGATGCGGACAGCACTCCGTGTGCTGTTGACATCCGTATGTCTGTTCCGTGGCATCCGCAAAAAAATAGAACATGTCCTATCCTTGTCCTTATTATAGAATAATGCCACCTTTATCTTCAGGACACAGATGGGGAGGAATGCTATAACACTGGGGCAAGGAAGCCCTGGGTCCTTGTTGCCTGCCGGCACTATGCGATATTAGCACTTGAGCTAGCGTGTGTCAGGTTACCGAGGAAGAACAGTGCTATATTTGCATTTTTTTTATTTTGGTGGACACTATGAATGTGGCACTGTTATTTGGGGCCAGATCAGTTCTCTTGAAGAATCTGTTGCATGCTGCAAGAGACCGATTTGCATGGTGTACCGATATTGATAAATCTCCCCCCTTGATGTCTTCTCTGCATGCCCTCTACTCCTTCTGCCACAGGAAATCGCTGTGAAGTCCCACATATAAACCTGTCTAATAAAGGGACAGGCTTGTCCTTACCATGAAAAAGGGTGAACTAAACTCCTCATCTGATTACAAGTAAGAAAGAAAGAAAGAAAAAGAAAGAAAAAGAAAGAAAAGAAAGAAGAAAAAGAAAGAAAAAGAAAGAGAAAGAAAAAGAAAGAAAAAGAAAGAGAAAGAAAAAGAAAGAAAAAGAAAGAAAAAGAAAGAAAGAAAGAAAGAAAAAGAAAGAAAGAAAAGAAAGAAAAAGAAAGAAAGAAAGAAAGAAAAAGAAAGAAAGAAAGAAAGAAAGAAAGAAAGAAGAAAGAAAGAAGAAAGAAAGAAAGAAAGAAAGAAAGAAAGAAAGAAAGAAAGAAAGAAAGAAAGAAAGAAAGAAAGAAAGAAAGAAAGAAAGATGTGTAACATATTTGGTAGCTCTAAGGTTTTGATTAAGGATTTTTGTCATGAATGAGCTATGACTTATTTCTATAGGGCAATTCTGATGTAAAAATAAAGTACAATGCAAGAAAAACAAAAAGTGAAACCAACAGATTTAGTTCATGGGGATCAAGTTTGAGCATCCAATAAAATAATGACGGAAGGAAAAATACTTACAGATAAGATGGATTTGTATTGGACAAGTGCAGAACATGAGAGTCGACAGGCTGAACAGCTGCTAAAATATCTTGTTCTATAGCCATTGGAAGAACAGCATATCCACAGTAGTCAATGTGCTCCCCTGTAACACAAGGCAGAAATCTAGATTTGCAAACATTAAATCATTTTTCATAGGAAGCCTCACAGTACATTGTATTTAGAGAATTTTACAATTTTATCTTTTGTACTATTTTTATAAACCATGCAAGAGATTAAAGGGAATCTGTCACCTCCATTACTGGTTTCACAGTAAACATGTCGCCGTGTATCTTTCTTGTGAAAATCCAGTCCCCTAAAACCTGAGAACTTCTTCTATTTATTTAACCAAATAAGGTTTCCGATGCACAATGGGCGGGGCCACTGGATTTGGTGTACCATCGCTATGCCAGTAAATACGCCCAGAGCATCCTCCTTTGTTTGACTGACAGTACCAGAGATATCAGAGCTTGGCAGCTGAAGACATCTGTGTTGGTCCCATGGTTCATTTGTGTCCGCATTGCTGAGAAAAATAATATTTTAATATATGCAAATGAGCCTCTAGGAGCAAAGTGTAAATGTGATCATGCCTGCCTGGTCCTGTCAATCAAAGTGCAGAGGTTGCAGCAGTTGCAGAGAGCTGAACCTCTAGGTGTAATGGCAACGCCCCCGTTGCACATAGAGGCTCATTTCCACATAATAAAACATCATATTTCTCAGTAATGTGGGCACACATAAACATGGGACCAACACAGATGCCTTCAGCTGCCAAGTGAACATGTAACAGGTCAGCCAGTGTCATAGGGACAAGACTGCTGACAGATGCCCTTTAACGTTTCAACAAAGCAGTATGAGGATTATAGCAGAGATGCGGACGTAGGAGAGATGTTTGAAGATAGGACCTTACAGTGATGAACAGCAGGAATTGTAAGAATACTGTATGTACTGTCATAATTAAGCAATGGTATTTGGATATCAGACTGATAATTTAATTGAGTAGTCACTGATGTATTTTCTCCTCTGAAGCAGCACCGCTAAAACATTGCCTTTCTTTCGGAATTTTCGTGCATGAAGTTACAAGACGATAGGTAATCTTCAAGAAAAAAGGGAGAGGAGGATACAGCTGTAGCTTCTTATACAGTTTTACTTATATAGCATCGATATGTTCTGCAGCATTGTCATCATGTATTACTTTATATATTACCTATCAAGTTGACCCGTCCAGGCGCCCGAGCGTAAAACAATGGTTCACAACCAAATTTAGAGGTAAACATTTCCTTCAGCCTCAGCAACCTGCAGATTTTGGAAAAATGGACATTTCAGAGTGGAAATGAAAATTACACGTATAAATACACACAAATGCACAACAGATGAGGCAGCACTTATTCACCCATGTGCAATGTTTCGGTTAAGCTTGAGAAAGGTCCCATTAAGAAGGACTGAACGCTGCACATGGAGGAATAATGCAACTATCACTTCTTCACCATACTCTGGAGCACTGCCTCATCTTATGGATTTTTATCACAACAGTCAGTAGGCTTTGGAGGATTTCACCATTTTTCTGCTGTAAAAACATTGGGACCCTAAAAGGCAGGTCAACTTCTCCGAAATCCCAGCATTTTTCAGTTTACACAGTCCCAGTAATACTAACTGTGCATGTTTCACTTAATACATGAGTGCACACGTCTGATTCTTGCTTTCCCTAACAGCACAAATCAGGTTCCCCCCATACAAACTCTGTGCTGTTCATGAACCAATGCAATGGGGAGCTTCACGCATACATATCTGAAGTGAAGGGGAGCGAAATAGAAAACAAATATGCAGGCTCCCCCTAGTGGTGGCTAGCCTTAACTTACCTGCTCTACTGGGGTCCACATCTAACCCTTTTTGGGAGGCTTTTCTTGCCATGCATTTCATAAAATATTCTTGGGGAGAACCTCTTGTGATCAGCAGCATTCTTAAAAGGAAACTGTCACCATGAAAATGCAAGTTAAGCTATAGGCACCAACTTATAGAGCAGGAGGAGCTGAGCAGATTCATATATAGTTGTATGGGAAAAGATTCTGTAAAACCTGTAATTGATTCATTTAAATTCCTGCTCTTTTGATGCCAAGGAGGCGGACCTATTAGTGATTGACAGCCTTCCCTCTATGACTGTGTATACAGAGAGAGCTGTCAATCACTGATAGGACCATCTCCTGGACTTTAAAGCCCAGAATGAGTACACTGGCGTAACTACAGGGGTCGCAGCGGTTGCAGTTGGAACCGGGCCCCTAAGCCAGGGGGGCACAGAGGGCCCCCCATGCCAGTGGTACAATACTTTTCCCTTTAGAAGATGCAGCACATCTTATAAAGGGAATACTAGTGAGCGCTTCCATAATGGAAGCGCTCTCTAGTATGCAGGAGGAGGGGGAGTGAAGCGCTGGTAGCGCTGTACAGTACTTACCCCTCCTCCTGTTCGCTCCTCTCAGGGCTTGTGCTTCTGTGTCCTGACTGCCTGCAGCGTCAGAACGTACAGAGCTCACTCTGACCCGACGCTGCAGGAGGTCAGGTGACTTCAGCCCGCACCCTGAGAAGAGGAGAGAGCGGGGAGACAGCCAGGCCCGGGAGAGGAGCGGCAGACCAGGAGAGCTAAGTTTATTTATTTGTTTTATAGTCTGATCTGAGGTCTGATATGGGGGCCTAAAGGGGGGTATGATGTGGGGGCCAAAAGGGGGAGTCAGATATGGGGGCTAGAAGGGGGGGTATGATATGGGGGCCAGAAGGGGGGTCTGATTAAGGGGCCAGAAGAGTCTGAAGGGGGGTCCTGATTAGGGGCCTGAAGATTCTGAAGGAGGATCTGATTAGGGGCCTCAAGGGGGTCTGAAGGGTCTGACTGGGGGTCTAGAGATGTTTTTAATGGGGTTCTGGAGGTCTAATAGGCGTCTTATATAGGGAGTCTGGAGATGGGGGGGGGGTCTCATCTGGGGTTTGATATGGGGAAAGGTAAGGGAGTATTGTTTTTCTGTGTGGTACAAGTATTTTCAGGGAGACTGTTTCTGCAGTATAGTATTGGGGGGGACAGGATGGGATGTTGAGAAGGTGAGAGGATGATGGAAAAGTAGGAAAGTAAGACGTCTGTTTGTTAAACTCTGCAGAGACGAGGCGCTGCTGAAAGAAGTCACCATGGTGGTCTGGTCTGACAGGAGGAAAAGAGGAAACAGAACGTCTACATAAGAGAAGAGAAGTCACTGGATGTAAGAGGTACATATGTGGCGCTGTATGACCCTGTATGCTCTGTAGCGCTGTATGAAATGTTTTCCAAGTCTGTCTTTAAAGGGGTTGTCCGTTTTTGTTTTTTTTGTATGAGATCTGCTTTGTTTACTGCTTATCACTGCAAATGCTACAGCGAGCAAGTGAACAGAGCAGAGAAAGCAGCTCTCATGAGCGCTGCCCTCTCTTCAAACAGCTGATTGTCGGGGGTGCCGGAAGACCCTGGCCGATCTGATATTGATGACCTATCCTGAGGATAGGTCATCAGTAGTAAAGAAAAGGACAACCCCTTTAACAGTAGGACTGGAGGGAAGGGGTTAGGTTGAGAATTTGGCATGGGGGGGGGGATACGTTTCAGTATTTGCCTCGGGCAGCAGAAAAGCTAGGTGTACCAGCGCTGAGTGGCGAGGGGGGGGGGGGGCTGAACTGTTGCACCAGGGCTCATGAGCCTTTAGCTATGCCCCTGAATGAGTAGGAATATAAATGACCTTAACACAGCTTATACTGAATTCCACAAAAGTATATATATATATATATATATATATATATATATATATATATGAATTTGCTCCGCTCGTCCTGCTCTATAACATGCTGCCTGCACCAAGTTTAATGTGACAGGTTCCTTTTAATAGTGAAGTTTAAAAGCAGGAAGGAGAAAAAAAGGTAGGAAAATGTAGTGTTCTTGTCAGTAACTGTAGATGGCAGCTGTCATTGCTGGGTACTTTGGCTATAGTTGTCACCATTATCTGTAGGCCTTATTGGCCTAACTTGAGAATACTGGTAAACTTGAGCACCTCAGACATATCTGAAAGGGGTTTCCAAGCCAAGTTTTACTATGTGATGGCCTATCCTCAAGATAGGCCACTACTAGCTGATCGGTGGGGGTCTGACAACCTGCACCCCAGTTGAGTTGGGTGTAGCTCCATCGCAGCTGTCCACTACAAGACTGATGGAGCAGTGTAGGTCCAGTGCCAACTGACGGTGATGGACCTCCGCCAAACAGCTAGCGATGGCCTACCCTGAGGATAGGCCATCAATTAGTGAAGCCCAGACAACCCCATGCTGGGTGGAAGTAAATAACTTATTAGATTATGATGGGCCCAGTACGGGTTTTGGATCACGTGCATCACATTCCCAGCCAGTATTTATACTCCCTAATTTGTAAGAAATCTGAAAGGTATACTTGATTGGCAGCTTTAAACAATGTAATTTCAGGAAGTAATAAACCTTGAAAAAGCTATTTTAGGTTGATCTGTGCCAAAGCTAATGTATTTATTTCCACAGCAATCTGTACCCGGCTGGTTCTTCAGAATCATGTTTGAGATGTTATTTCAGTGCCTGTTACAAGGCCTAGTCTGGCTGGCAAATTAAGACTTTCGAGTTACAGGGCACAGCATTGAGGGAATGGCAGCCAATGTGAAATATCAGTTTCTTCTACTTAACTGCTGCATCAGGCCAACTGCTGCGAGCAAACTGCAAAACAGTAATTCAAATGCTGCGGTTGGGTGGAAGAGATATCATTATATTGTTATTGAGCAGAATGCTGCCCCAGAATGATTTTAGTATTTACGTCATTCACAAAGATTGCGTGGTTTCAGGTGCCAAGAGAGATTTACCAGTTGTGCAATGTGGAAATCAAGTTACGACAGACGGAAAGTAAAAGCAGACAATCTGAATCACCGACACATCGTGAAGGAAGGGAACACTGCCATCAACTTGCTAATTGTTAGGTCATGAAGCATGAGAAATGATTTGCCATTAGTATACACAGAACTAGTAGCATCAGATCGTTAGCATCTAACCTACAGGCAGTTCTATGACTCAGACTGGTACAATTCTGGAGGAAAACAGATTCTAAGGGCCCTTGAGATGTACAACGTTCATGTCCAGCGGATATCCGAGTGTAGAATAGACAGAATCCGGACTGAGCATTAACCCCTTAGGCTTGGACTAACCGGCAGTCTTCTCCATGACTCCTGTCACACGACCAATGATCTCTGTGTAGCAATGCGGGCACTGAACTGAATGGGATAGCCGAGCAACACAAGCTTGTGCAACCACAACCCCAGATTCTAGGGCACTGACACCATTCAGTGCACTGGCTCATTGCCACACAGTGATCTTTAGTCATCTGACGAGGCGAAGATTTCCTTGTAGTCCAAATGGACCATTAGTTCATGCAGAGTTTAAAAAAAATGGCAGCAAGCACAATATAGGCCTGATTTTCTTGGAAGACTCACATGAATGGATGCATAATAAATATGGATAGCGCACAAACACCTTCCATGTATGGTCCATTTAGAAAATTGTCTTTTTTTGTGAGTTTCAAATTATATGAAAAAAATTGGACTTGCTTCTACTGACACATCTGTTTTAGTAACTACTTTCATTCCCGTGAAATAATTCTGGGGCTTTTCTTATAGCTGTATGTTGTGCTGTCCCTCTATCATTCCTACTATAAATGTATTACTAAATTGTCAACTGGGTATTAGCATTCATATTGTCAAAGGGGTGTGGCCCTACAAAGAGTGATACTGTCAAACCTGATTAGACAGTTCCAGACTATGCAGGGACACACTTAACTTGTAATACTCAGTTGTCAATTTATTTGTAAGCTTCTAGTGGGAATCCAAAGGAACAGCACACCACAGAGCCATTTCATGTGGAATATAATTATGTACTATACAAGTTTTCTTGCAGCCTGTTGGATTTATGATAACTTATGCCAGAAACTGGCATAAGTTATCGCTCAAGTTTATGCCAGCTCTTGGCTAGGCGTAGATTTGAGTACTTTTCTTCATTCAGCTTTCCCTTAACCCTGACCAGTCAGTCTATCTTTGTTTCATCAGACCAGAGATTCTTGTTTCTCATAGTCCATTCTTTTTTTGCAAACTCTGTGCAGGCTTTCATGTGTCTTTTACTAAAGCCTCATTCACACGTCAGGATTTCACGTACGTGTGCTGTACTTGTTCTCCGCGGTCAGTACATGTCTTCATTCATTTTAATGTGTGTATTCAGACATCAGTGTTTTAGCACGGTCCATCGGTCAGTGTTTTTAGCAGGGATGCATTCTCTAATTTGTCCGTGTTCATGGATCCATCTCTCCCTTTATAGTCTATGGGTTTGATCATTAAGAAGAGATACTGTGCAGTGTCAGTGAAACACGGATGGCACACGGACAGCAAAAAACGGACACACGGACCAAACACGGATCCTTTACAGACAGCCTTATGGATGCATAACTGACCACTTTCTCATGGATTTGAGCACGGACATGAGACTGAGGCTTAAGACGCGTCTCTGTGGCCATGTTGCCATAAAGCCCAGATTGATGGAGGGCTGCAGTGATGGTTGACCTTCTGGAAGTTTCTCCCATCTGCACACAGGATCTTGGGAGATCAGTCAGAGTGACTATTGGATTCTTGGTTACCAAGGCCCTTCTCCTCTGATTATTTAGTTTGGTAGGGTGGCCAGCTCTAGGAAGAGTTCTGGTTGTTCCAAACTTCTTCCATTTAAAACTTATGGAGGCCACTGTGCTCTTAGGAACTTTCAGTAGTGCAGACTTTTTGTACCCTTCTCCAGATCTGTACCTCAACACAGTCCTGTCTCTGAGCTCTACAGGCATTTCTTTCCTCATCATGTCTCAGTTTGTGCTCTGCTATACATGGTCAGCTATGACACCTTACATAGACAGGATTGCGTCTTTCCAAATCATGTCCAGCTAACTGAATTTACCACAGGTGGACTCCAGGCAAAGTGTAGAAACATCTCAGTTGGGATCAAGATAAATGGGAGACCCCAGATGGTCACTCATAATTACAGACTTTCATATACTATATATGAGAAAAAAATGAATGTGCTGCTTCTACCAGGTTTTCCAAGTAAAATTATAGGAAGAAGCAGACCTGGTTAGTCACGTCACATGTTACATTACATGACATTAGAGACCCGCATAAGTAAAACCCTTATTATACACTATCCCTATATTAATTAACAATTGGGCAGCCAGTTACGGCCACTAGATAGCTGAGGAAAGTTAATCAACTACTTCCTCAGCTTAAAGAGCGTCAAAAGTACTGGGTAAATTGGTAAGAAACTTGGAAGTAAATTGTTACTTGTGTGGAAAAGATGACTGTGAGCTATTACTCAAGGTATATTACATATATATATTTTGCTGTATATTACGGAGAATTTGTTTTAGTAAGTAAGCACTTATCACTGCCAATCACCCTGTCTGTGACTTGTTACACACAGGCTTCAGCGCTCAGTAAAACCCTGAAGACAGGTTCTCCTTGGCTATGCTCAGTTACTAAGAAGACTTTTCAAACCGAAACGGCAGGCAGGTTTCACACAGTGGGGCACATTTACTAAGACCAGCTCTTTCAGCATGCAGGTATTCAGCCAAAGCCGACAGTGGATCCAGCAGGAAGCAGACATATAAGCCCTTTACATATCCCTACGAATCCACTTCTGGCTTTGACAGGAAAACCTGTAGGAAAATCTGCAGCAAACCCTTCTCCAAAACAACTCTGTGTAAAGTGTGAACCTAAGTTTACGCTGAATGTATGTTTCTAATCCACTAGATGGCGCTATGGCATCATAGTAATGCATCCCCACTAGTGCATTCAAATGCCATACAAAAAAAAAAAAAAAAAAGGATCTGATGATGATGTTTTGGAGAAAAAGTTCTGACTAATACAGCAATTAACAGTATGGGACAAATAAAAACAATATATTACATAGTGTAGATCAAACATATATAAAGTCAAACATGCACCTTGGAAGACAGCTATTTCTGCCTTCCCATGGGAAAAAAGGTTGGGCATGCTGATCCCTCTTCCCCACCCCCAATATCTGCAGTTAGGTGACTGCCTGGGGGTTCAGACAAAGCTGTCTGCCTGGTGAATTGTGGTAACTCACATAAAAAGGACATATGTGGATCCTAGGCTGCTTTCACATTATGCTTTGCAGTGACTTTCCGAGGTATACTTCCAATGGATACCAACACATAGGTTAACAAATGCATTTATTGCTTCCACACAAAAAAAATAAATAATAATAATAAAATATATATATATATCACGCACACTGTGCAATAGCCCAGAGTGCACCTATTTTACACTTTCCTTTCAGGATGTAAAGAAACCAGAATGATCTGTTTACATGGTGAAAACAGGTCAAAAGAGTCCAAACTGAAAAAAAGCATGAGGAAGATATGCATGAGGTAACAACTACATAAGCATATCTGTTAAAAGCCGTAGTAACCCTGGAAAACCCATTTAATAAGGCATATGGACAGAGGCTGTCTTTATAAGACTACCCCTTTAACAACTGCGTATTGCTGATTACAATTTGGGTGAAGAATTTCTATGATCTCAATGGCTTAAAGGGGTTTCAAGGGGAAGCATTTTATTTATAAATGATTAGGGATGAGTGAACTTGTGCTTTCAAGTTTAGTGTACAAGGTTCGTGTTATCTAAGAATTCCGTTATGGATTCTGTTCTGTGGTAGCGGAATCCATATCGGAACCTGAATCTGAACCAATTTCAGTGGGACATGCATCATCTCTGCGTTCAGGAAAAATCCCAGCATGTTATATATTGTGCATTTTTCACACAGCCCTGGCTCTATAGAAGTGAATAGGGCTTGTGTGAAAAACGGAAGGCAACCGGATGCAATGTGTTTTTCACTGACGAATGCTAGGAGAGGTTGAGTATTATTCTTCAGTTTTTTCTTTCCTGTCATGAAATACTCATCAAAAACCGGTTGTATCTGTGTGAAAAGACTGAAACTGACTGAACTGTGGAGGTCACTGTTAAGGGGGCAGGGTGCTGTGGAGGTCACTACTAAGGGGGTGAGGCACTTAGGAAGTCACTGCTAAGGGGTGGGGAGCTGTGGAGGTCACTGCTAAGGGGGCAGATGCTGTGGAAATCACTGCTAAGGGGGTGGGATGCCTGTGGCGGTCACTCCTAAGGGGCAAGATGCTGTGGAGGTCGCTGTTAAAGGTGTGGGGCACTGGGCACTGTGGGAGGTTACTGCTAAGGGGTGGAGCACTGTGGAAGTCACTGCTACAGGGTGGGGTGCTGGGGAGGTCACTGCTAAGGGGGTGGGGCACTGTGGAGGTCACTGCTAAGGGGATGGGGCACTGTGGAGGTCACTGCTAAGGGGATGGGGCACTGTGGAGGTCAGTGCTAAGGGGATGGGGCACTGTGGAGGTCACTGCTAGGGGGATGGGGCACTGTGGAGGTCACTGCTAAGGGGTGGGGCACTGTGGAGGTCACTGCTAAGGGGGTGGGGGCACTGTGGAGGTCACTGCTAAGGGGGTGGGGCACTGTGGAGGTCACTGCTAAGGGGTGGGGCACTGTGGAGGTCACTGCTAAGGGGGCGGGGCGCTGTGGAGGTCACTGCTAAGGGGCGGGGCGCTGTGGAGGTCACTGCTAAGGGGCGGGGCGCTGTGGAGGTCACTGCTAAGGGGCGGGGCGCTGTGGAGGTCACTGCTAAGGGGGCAGGGTGTTGTGGAAGTTACTGCTAAGGGGGCGGAGTGCTGTGGAGGTCACTGCTAAGGGGCAGGCGCTGTGGAGGTCACGGCTAAGGGGGCGGGGTGCTGTGGAGGTCACTGATAAGGGGGTAAGGTGCTGTGGAGATCACTGTTAAAGGAGCAGGGTGCTGTGGAAGTCACTGCTAAGGGGGTGGAATGTTGTGGAGGTCACTTTTAAAGGGCAGGGCACTGTAGAGGTTACTGTTAATGGAGATCAGTTAAAAATAAAATACACAGTGTGTAACTGCTGTGCTATATAGGGCTACTATTCCGTAAAAAATAAGAGGAGATGGATTGGCCTGGGCACCCTTGGAACAAATCCAATAAACACTGCTCAGGGGGTGGGGCACTGTGCAGGTCACTGCTAAGGGGGTGGGGCACTGTGCAGGTCACTGCTAAGGGGGTGGGGCACTGTGGAGGTCACTGCTAAGGGGCGGGGTGCTGTGGAGGTCACTGCTAAGGGGGCAGGGTGCTGTGGAAGTTACTGCTAAGGGGCGGAGTGCTGTGGAGGTCACTGCTAAGGGGCGGGCACTGTGGAGGTCACGGCTAAGGGGGCGGGGTGCTGTGGAGGTCACTGCTAAGGGGGTAAGGTGCTGTGGAGATCACTGTTAAAGTAGCAGGGTGCTGTGGAAGTCACTGCTAAGGGGGTGGAATGCTGTGGAGGTCACTTTTACACTGTAGAGGTTACTGTTAATGGAGATCAGTTAAAAATAAAATACACAGTGTGTAACTGCTGGGCTATATAGGGCTACTATTCCGTAAAAAATAAGAGGAGATGGATTGGCCTGGGCACCCTTGGAACAAATCCAATAAACACAGGAACAGACAGAAAACTTCATAGTCGGGCAGTGCCGAGTACTTTTCCTAGTATTCTATATAGTCTTATTACTGCTGCTAAATGTATTGCTGGAGTCTCTTCAGTCTGAGTTTCCACATAAGACGAATAGGTCAAAGACTGACTGTTTAAGTCTATGTGGTGATTTTAAGCTAAAAACATGATGGTTGAGCAATATCTGAATCTTCACAGAAGATCCATTCATACCACAGTCATGTGATATTTTACTTCCTGTCAGCACTCCGTGAAAACTGGGCTGACAGTCTCTGGAAGGATAGTATAACGACTCCTAAAATTAAAGGGGTTTTACCTGAATCTAATAGGTGGGGGTCCAGCTACTGCCACTCCACCCCCACTATTAGCTGTCTGAAGGGGCCACAGCACTCTGATCAGCATTGCAGGATCGCCATAGTATACCAAGCACTGCACCGTAAATTGTAGTCCACCACATGTGTTACCATCTTGCCGTTATTTCTCCATCTAAATGCAATGGTCACCTCATCAAGCGGGATAGGGATCAGGTGACCCCAGTTCTCACCAGTAATGACATCAGAAGCAATACCTGCTCCTATTACACAATTATGGCGTAACCTATGGATATCCTATCCATATGTAATGGGAACGATCATTAACTCCATAACACATAATGACGTACATCATTAGTGTTAAAGGGTTGTATGGAGCCAGCTCACTCCATACATGGCAGGTGCCAGCTAATACAGGTCATTTAACCCTTTAGATCAGGGGTAGGGAACCTCCGGCTCTCCAGCTGTTGTGAAACTACAACTCCCAGCAAGCATACTCGCTCTGCTCTTCTAAGAACTCTCATAGAAATGAATGAAGCATGCTGGGAATTGTAGTTTCACAACAGCTGGAGAGCCGGAGGTTCCCTACCCCTGCTTTAGATGCTGCTGTCAATGGCAACAAGGCATCTGTGGGCTTAGACACTGGGAAGAGATTCCCTCTGTCCTCCCATAAGAGCCCCTGTGGCAAAACCGCGGGCCTCCAACTGGTTGCCATGACAGGCTGGGGGCTTGTGAAGGTGTCCAGGCCTGCCATGGCTAGCTGCCTGTAAAGCTGTGTCTGAGGCACAGATCGGCAAGCAGCCTGTCAGAATCCCATAGACTGCGATAGAATACTATTGCAGTCTATGGGCAAGCAATTCAATCACATGTTCAAGTCCCTTAAGCAGACTAAAAATTGCTGTGTAAAAAAATAAAAAGGGGCCCTCAAAGTTAACGAGGGAACACTGTGTAACCACCCTCTAGTCACTTCTATGGGAGGGCCCAAAATATCCGAGCTCTGGCTCAGCTCTTTTCAGAACACAGGAGCTAATGGAGAGCACGTTGCGCATGCGTGGTTCACTCTCCTTCACTTTAGGGGTCCCTTATAGAGATAGGTACGGGTCCCAAAGGTGGGACCACACCTATCTGACATTGGTGGCATATTCAGGAGGACATCTGCAGCTGCTGGCCAGGTGCGTAAGGGAGAATCGGATTATTATGTATGTACAGCTGGCGGCCGTGAGGAGGGCTAGGGTGGCCCTCTTAGTCATTGGCCCTCCAGGAAATTTCCCTGTAGGGTCTATGTCCAATCCCTTTAAGGGGTTAATGGGGTTAATGGCATTGCTTTCTTCATGGATGGCCAGTCTTTGATGGCAGGGTTTATGTGGTAATTATTGTATAGCATTAATTAGGGTTGACGAATTGGGTTCGGATTGCTGTATCTGAACCTGATTCTTCTAAAAACTACCTTAATAATATTGTCTCTGTCTTACTGTAAAATGTAAGTCCTCCACTGAGGTCTTTCTGAAGTTTCTGCAAATATCGCGAGACTTACTTCACGTGTCACTTTGTTTATTGGCAGAAATTACTGTATCAAAATACGAAGCTGAACGAAGACGAGTTCAGCTTCGTATTCTGATACAGTAATTTCTGCCAATAAACGAAGTGACACGAAGTAAATCTTGCAATATATGCAGAAACTTCAGAAAGACCTCCACCGAGGACATACATTGTACAGTAAGACGGAGCGTATATTATTAAAGTTTTTATGCGCATTGGATTCAGATACAGCAATCCAAACCCAATTTGCACAATCCTAGCATTAATATTTCCCTGAAGCCAAGACTGGAACTGTTACTACATCACCTATAAAAGTACTGTACAGAAGCTATCATGAGAGCCAACACTTCATAATACCTGAGAATACAGTAGTAAAAGAATAGTATTAAACAGATAAACAGCCCCAGTATAACTCTATACGTCCAGCAGGGAAAGGACTGGGGGTGACTACTGAGACTTGTAGTTCAACAAGCTAATTAGCTAGAAGTGGACATGTATGAGGAGGATGAGCTCGCGCAGCCTCCTCCACAGCTAGAGAGCAGAGGCCGCACAACGCCCCCCACCGGCGCCTCGAGTCACTCACCTGCCGTTCTCAGTCAGCGGGATGTGGACGGTGGGCGGCGGTGCGGAGGCTGCCATGTCTGATGAGGAGACTGCACGGTCTGCTGATCAGCCGGCCAGCTTCTTCCGGCTCCAGGCGCCTCACGGAAATCCTGTTCCTGAATACACAAGCGAAATAAGTGCAGGAGACCGTGTCCGTGTGAATGTACATAACGTACGCGTCCGTGTGTATCTACGTGATACCATTACCTACCTGTCTGCTCCAGCCGAGAGGCGCGCGGAGTACTCCTGAGGACACGTCCTACCTGCGGCTGCCTGGGGTGCTATTAGTTCAGGTCATGTTCACACTGCTGTGAGGATGACACAGCTCTGTATGCCTCCAGTTCTGTGCGAAATGTGCTGAATGTTAGTAAATGGCTGTGAGCAGTCTTGCAGAGACAAGGTGAAGTTGTCAGGAAGTGTTTTAGGGGCTTCACGAACAAGGCACTAGTGCTGAGAGGCATTGCTGGCAGGCTGAGATAGGTGGTATTTCTGGGGGGCTGTGAGCAGGGGCCTAACTACCATAGCGGCAGACCATGCGACTGCTATTGGGCCCAGGACAAGAAAGGGGCCCAGTCTTAGTTGGGATTATCTCCTCTCTACTGGAGGTGAAAACTTGGTCAGGACTCTACCCTCTAAAGCAGGGGGTGCACAAGCTTTTGTGGTCTGGGGGCTGCACTGTCATACTGTTCTATTTTAAAGGGGTATTCTCATCTTAGACAATGGGGGCATATCGCTAGGATATGCCCCCATTGTCTTATAGGTGCGGGTCCCACCGCTGGGACCCACACCTATATCCAGAATGGAGTGGGGAGCGCTGGGCCTGGAGGACCCCAGGTTTCCGGGGGTCTGGCCACCACCAGGCGCAGCTCCCCGCGCCGCTCATAGAAATGAATGGGAGCCGGGCCATGCACGCGCGGTGCGCTCCCATTCATTTCTATGGAGCCGACGGAAGTAGCCGAGCCAGCGCTCGGCTATTTTCGGCGGCCCCATAGAAATGAATAGAGGGCGGCTGCGCATGCGCAGTGCGCCCTCATTCACTTCGGGGGCTCCGTTCTGGAAATAGGTGCGGGTCCCAGCGGTGGGACCCGCACCTATAAGACAATGGGGGCATATCCTAGCGATATGCCCCCATTGTCTAAAATGAGAGTAACCCTTTAAGGGGCCGCAATAAGTGCTTTTGTGTGGGTTATCTGCAAGAAAACTGTGACCGCTCTGTCATTATACAGTATAAACATCTGCAAATTAAAAAACTGCTTTCATACCTTTCTTCAATAAAGAAACATATATCTGTCCAAGACCCTCTCTACAATGCCCCTTGTCATCCACAGTGCCCCATAAGTGACATCCACAGCACCCCCCATAACAGTGACATCCACAGCTCCCCCATAACAGTGACATCCACAGCTCCCCCTATAACAGTGACATCCACAGCTCCCCATAACAGTGACATCCACAGCTCCCCCATAACAGTGACATCCACAGCTCCTCCATAACAGTGACATCCACAGCTCCTCCATAACAGTGACATCCACAGCTCCTCCATAACAGTGACATCCACAGCTCCTCCATAACAGTGACATCCACAGCTCCCCCCATAACAGTGACATCCACAGCTCCCCCATAACAGTGACATCCACAGCTCCCCCCATAACAGTGACATCCACAGCTCCCCCCATAACAGTGACATCCACAGCACCCCCATAACAGTGACATCCACAGCTCCCCCATAACAGTGACATCCACAGCTCCCTCCATAACAGTGACATCCACAGCTCCCCCATAATACTGACATCCACAGCTCCCCCGATAACAGTGACATCCACAGCTCCCTCATAACAGTGACATCCACAGCTCCCTCCATAACAGTGACATCCACAGCTCCCTCATAACAGTGACATCCACAGCTCCCTCATAACAGTGACATCCACAGCTCCCTCATAACAGTGACATCCACAGCTCCCCCCATAACAGTGACATCCACAGCTCCCTCATAACAGTGACATCCACAGCTCCCCCCATAACAGTGACATCCACAGCTCCCTCATAACAGTGACATCCACAGCTCCCTCATAACAGTGACATCCACAGCTCCCCCCATAACAGTGACATCCACAGCTCCCTCATAACAGTGACATCCACAGCTCCCTCATAACAGTGACATCCACAGCTCCCCCCATAACAGTGACATCCACAGCTCCCTCATAACAGTGACATCCACAGCTCCTCCATAACAGTGACATCCACAGCTCCCTCATAACAGTGACATCCACAGCTCCCTCATAACAGTGACATCCACAGCTCCCCCCATAACAGTGACATCCACAGCTCCCCCCATAACAGTGACATCCACAGCTCCCCCCATAACAGTGACATCCACAGCTCCCTCATAACAGTGACATCCACAGCTCCCTCATAACAGTGACATCCACAGCTCCCCCATAACAGTGACATCCACAGCTCCCCCATAACAGTGACATCCACAGCTCCCCCATAACAGTGACATCCACAGCTCCCTCATAACAGTGACATCCACAGCTCCCTCATAACAGTGACATCCACAGCTCCTCCATAACAGTGACATCCACAGCTCCCCCCATAACAGTGACATCCACAGCTCCCCCCGTAACAGTGACATCCACAGCTCCCCCCGTAACAGTGACATCCACAGCACCCCCCGTAACAGTGACATCCACAGCACCCCCATAACAGTGACATCCACAGCTCCCCCATAACAGTGACATCCACAGCTCCCCCCATAACAGTGACATCCACAGCTCCTCCATAACAGTGACATCCACAGCTCCCCCCATAACAGTGACATCCACATCTCCCCCTATAACACTGACATCCACAGCTCCCCCCATAACAGTGACATCCACAGCTCCCCCCATAACAGTGACATCCACAGCTCCTCCATAACAGTGACATCCACAGCTCCCCCCATAACAGTGACATCCACAGCTCCCCCATAACAGTGACATCCACAGCTCCCTCATAACAGTGACATCCACAGCTCCCTCATAACAGTGACATCCACAGCTCCTCCATAACAGTGACATCCACAGCTCCCCCCATAACAGTGACATCCACAGCTCCCCCATAACAGTGACATCCACAGCTCCCCCCGTAACAGTGACATCCACAGCACCCCCCGTAACAGTGACATCCACAGCACCCCCATAACAGTGACATCCACAGCTCCCCCATAACAGTGACATCCACAGCTCCCCCCATAACAGTGACATCCACAGCTCCCCCATAACAGTGACATCCACAGCTCCCCCCATAACAGTGACATCCACATCTCCCCCTATAACACTGACATCCACAGCTCCCCCCATAAACAGTGACATCCACAGCTCCCCCCATAAACAGTGACATCCACAGCTCCTCCATAACAGTGACATCCACAGCTCCCCCCATAACAGTGACATCCACAGCTCCCCATAACAGTGACATCCACAGCTCCCTCATAACAGTGACATCCACAGCTCCCTCATAACAGTGACATCCACAGCTCCTCCATAACAGTGACATCCACAGCTCCCCCCATAACAGTGACATCCACAGCTCCCTCATAACAGTGACATCCACAGCTCCCTCATAACAGTGACATCCACAGCTCCCTCATAACAGTGACATCCACAGCTCCATCATAACAGTGACATCCACAGCTCCATCATAACAGTGACATCCACAGCTCCCTCATAACAGTGACATCCACAGCTCCCCCATAACAGTGACATCCACAGCTCCCCCATAACAGTGACATCCACAGCTCCCTCATAACAGTGACATCCACAGCTCCCCCATAACAGTGACATCCACAGCTCCCCCCCATAACAGTGACATCCACAGCTCCCCCATAACAGTGACATCCACAGCTCCCTCATAACAGTGACATCCACAGCTCCCCCATAACAGTGACATCCACAGCTCCCCCCATAACAGTGACATCCACAGCTCCCTCATAACAGTGACATCCACAGTTTCCCCTGAATAAAATCCATAGCTCCCACCCTCAATGACATCCAGAGCTCCTCACCTTCAGTGATATCCACAGCTACCCCACCTGTGACATCCAAAAAAAAACATCAATCAACAGCACCCCCCAATTGACATCCAGAGCCCACCCCCCCTTAGTGTCACAGCAACCCGACCAAGTGACATCATCAGAGCTTCCCCCACCAGATCCCCTTCTTAGTGACATCAATAGCCCCCCCTTAGTGACATCGACAGAAATCCCCCAAGTGACACCCACAGCTCCCCCACTTGACATCATCAGAGCCCCCCCTCCCAAGTGACATCCAGAACTACCATTTAGTGATAGCCACAGCTACCCCACCTCCGCAGAAGACTTGAAAACCTCCAGCACTGCTTTCCAAGTCACTCAGACAGAGTGGTGCTTTTTAAGATTTATTATCTATGTCCCGCCGATGCCTGTTGTCTGCAGTCGGCAGGACATACTGTAGAGGTGAGGGGAAGCTCTGCTGTGTCCTGAAGCTGACGCTGGGACACAGCAGAACTCTGTGCAGTAAATGCAGGGAAGAGATTCTCTCCCCTGTGTTGACTGGGGGGCGCCGCTTCTCATCACCACGCCGGTCAGTGCGCGGGATGAGAAGCGTGGGACTGCCAAGCTGTGCTGCCGCACAGCGGCACAGCTTAAAGGGGCAGTCACCAGGGGGCCGCATGCGGCCTGGGGGCTGTGCACCCTTGCTCTAAAGGAACTACTTTTAGCAAATGAAGCAGTGGAAAATGGCCCAAGGGTCATTGAAAAAGTTTTAGGCAGGAACCCTTCTGTCCTGTGTGGGGGGCCTGGTTTGATCCTTGCTATGGGGCCCTTACTTCTCTACACCACTGGCTGTGAGACTTGTTTCATATGGTATGGTTCAGTTCATATACAGTTTTTGGGTATGTTCACACTACAGATTTTGGCACTGATTCTGAGCCAAAAATGCATGCAGATATCCATTGATTTTAATAGGGAATTCACTCACCACTTTTATAAGAAGTGACCTGTCCGTTGCTGAGAAAAAAAAAGTTTTAATATATGCGAATGAGCCTCTAGGAGCAACGGGGGAATTACAAATACACCAAGAGGCTCAGCTCTCTCTGCACTTTTATTGATAGGGCCAGGTAGGTGTGATGACATTTTCACTGCCTGCCAGTGACAGCTGCAGAGAGAGCGGAGCCTCTAGGTTTAACGGTAACGCCCCTGTTGCTCCTAGAGGCTCATTTGCATATATTATAACATCAGGCACATACGTACATGGGACCAACACAGATGTCTTCAGCTGCCAAGTGCACATGTAACAGGTCAGCCAGTGTCATAGGGACAAATCTGCTGACAGATGCCCTTAACTCTAAAATTGCACCACAATGCTACTGTAAAATTCTGCCTCAGAGTAAGACAACTAATAGTTGATATAGAGATAGACTAAAGAGTCTGGGTGTGCACCTAAATACTCATCCAGCCTGGGCCTCTGTGATAAATCTGCTGTACATCTAAACAACCTGTCTGTTTATGTCAGCTAGAGGATTAGTAAATCTGCCTCACTAACCGAAAATGGAGCCACCCTCACTTGGTATCTAGAGAAGCTCTAATGGTTAATAGCCAAACTGCTCTATAGATCAGGACAAATGCAACAATTGTTGAAGACAAACGCTCATATTTATTTTGAGCAAAAATAAAACAAACAAAAAAACAACAAAATAAACAATCCAGAGGTGGTTGGGGTATTTGTGACTACCTTGGTAGCAAGTATCTCCCCCCAGTGCCCAGCTCACATTCTAAACAGATGGTGGAACTCTAGCAGATTCCACAGGTGCCCTTAAAGAGAACCTGTCACCACAAAACACAGTGCAATCTGAAAGCAGCGCGTTATAGAGCAGGAGGAGCTGAGCAGATTGATATATCGTTTTTAAGGGAAAAGATTTAGTAAAACCTGTAATTTCTACATTTATATCTCTGTTCTTTCCACCTCCTGTGAACAGTTATTGGTACAGGGAGGAGGTGTTTTATCAGTGACTGACAGCTATGTCTGTATACACACTTAAAGGGCTTGTCCGGGTTCAGACATATCCCCATTTTCACCCCCTGATATGAACATCTGAGTATTTCAGGTTTAACACTGACAAATGTAAGGTTATGCATATGGGAAGGAATAATGCAAGTCACCAGTACATACTAAATGGTAAAGCATTGGGTAACTCTGACATGGAAAAGGACCTAGGAATTTTAGTGAACAGCAAACTAAGCTGCAGAAACCAATGTCAGACAGCTGCTGCCAAGGCCAATAAGATAATGGGTTGCATCAAAAGAGGCATAGATGCCCGTGATGAGAACATAGTCCTGCCACTTTACAAATCACTAGTCAGACCACATATGGAGTACTGTGTACAGTTCTGGGCTCCTGTGAACAAGGCAGACATAGCAGAGCTGGAGAGGGTTCAGAGGAGGGCAACTAAAGTAATAACTGGAATGGGTGGACTACAGTACCCAGAAAGATTATCAAAATTAGGGTTATTCACTTTAGAAAAAAGACGACTGAGGGGAGATCTAATAACTATGTATAAATATATCAGGGGTCAGTACAGAGATCTCTCCTATCATCTATTTATCCCGAGGACAGTGACCATGACGAGGGGACATCCTCTGCGTCTGGAGGAAAGAAGGTTTGTACATAAACATAGAAGAGGATTCTTTACGGTAAGAGCAGTGAGACTATGGAACTCTCTGCCTGAGGAGGTGGTGATGGTAAGTTCACTAAGAGAGTTCAAGAAGGGCCTGGATGTATTTCTGGAGGGTAATAATATTACAGGTTATAGTTACTAGAGAGGGGTCGTTGATCCAGGGAGTTATTCTGATTGCCTGATTGGAGTCGGGAAGGAATTTTTCCCCCTAAAGTGAGGAAAATTGGCTTCTACCTCACAGGGTTTTTTGCCTTCCCCTGGATCAACTTGTAGGAAAACAGGCTGAACTGGATGGACAGATGTCTTTTTTCGGCCTTACAAACTATGTTACTATGTAAATGCTCTCCCTTGCCCTGCGCTGTTTGTTTATATTTTTTACACTGCTAGGCCGAGGCTTCCGCCTAGCAGTGTTCCTGGTGACGTCACCAGCTCTGATGGGTGGGCTTTAGCGCTGTCCTTTTACAGGCCTCCACAGAGGGAAAGATCTGCACCTGTTCTGTGGTTAGAGCCGCACCTGGTTTTAGCTAATTTGAACGGGTTGTCTGAGCTCCTGTCTTCAGTGCGGCCTGGACTTCTGGTGGGGTGCCATCTGCTAACATGATATAGGACAAACAAGGTGGCCGGTGAAAGGCGCTTCAGATACAGGCAATACGAGGTGGCCAGGGATGGGAGCTAATGCACGCAAGACTATGCACATTCGCTCCCGTATCCCAGCCACCAGAAGGGCCGTCTTTTTTTCCTTTTAGAGCACAAGCACAGCCACCGCTGCTGTAACCCCCTAGAGATGAGTATTGTATAAAATGAAGGACAATCATCAGAAGTAACAAAAGGAGGCAATATTGTAATCAATAGGAAATTACCAAATGAAAAATGCCTCCACCTCTGCCGCTCAAGCTCCGCACACCGCGGGTAGTGTATTGGCAGCTGACATCTGTGATAACGAGAGCAGGTCAAGTACAGATCAGGGGGACAGCGGGAGAAAATGGAAAATAAAAAAAATAAAGGTTTTTATTTTTTAAAGTGGTAAAACATAATAGAAAGTATCGTACTAACACGCAGAATAAGACTGCGCTGTCATTTTTAGTGCACAGTAAACAATCACAAAAAATCATTTTTTTTCTTTCACGCCACAAAGTATTTTTCATGTTTTCCAATACAAGTAAATTAAATGGCTCCATATAAAATTACAACTTGTCCTGCAAAAAATAAGCCCTCATATGGCTCTGTGAGCGGAAAATTTAAAACAGTTGTGGCTCCTGGAAGGTGGTGAGGATAAAAAGCGCAAAAACTGGCCTAGTCCTTAAGGGGTTAACACAGTGACCCAGAAGTGTACAGATGTAGCCAGGCTTAGAAGATATATCAGGCCATCAGCGCGATATATATTTTTCTGCACGCATTGGAGTTTACTTGTGTAGAACATATGTGTAATTTCAGGTTTGGCCAATAGATGGCAGAAAAGTGCCTGAGTCAGACTGCTGGGGCTGGGGATAGGATGATGTTTTCCATTCATTGGGGGAACATGCCTAGGTGAGTTTTACAATTTTATTAACACTACAGGGGTAGAACTACTGTAAGGGGCAAATCTACTGTGTGGTTGGCGCCAAGGCACCAGAGCCCGCTGAAAAAGCCAGGTGAGTATGAAAGGTTTATTATTTTTATTGTACTGTTTTTTGTGTGTTTCAGATCTGCTATCTGGACTACAACAGTTTCGGTGGACTACATGGAAGGCTGGAGATGGGGAGTGTATATTTAAATAAAGTTGTTGTGCGTTTCACACTTTATTGCAGTGACAGACACATCAGTCACCGGGTCATGGTGTCAACCAGCAGTGTTTTTTCCACCCTACTGACATTAACGCCCCCATTACACTGGAACCCAAATCCCCAGGGGTGACAGGATGAGCCGGGTGGCCGTCAGAAAAAAAATGTAATGGTTTAGCTTCTGGAGTGGCTGTGGGCTGATATTTTTACGGTGGGAAAAGGCCAATAACCATAGACCTTCCCATCCTGATCATGTCGCTGTTTATGAAAAAAAAGGGGGGATGGGGGACTCCATGTCATTTAAATAAAAATTTAAAAAATTACTTATTACTTATCCTTCTGGGATTCACGTCCCCACCTATCCCTTGGTTGAACTTGATGGACTTATGTCTTTTTTCAACCGTATTAACTATGTAAATTTAAAACAGCCCAAGATATGAGGGTTGAAAGCAGCCCCCCTACATTGCTGCCTGAGCAGAGCTGGGGATGAACTGTTCTCTTTTTCTGGCATTTGTGAAGATGTGCTATTTATCAAACGTGAATAATATTGTCTCTGTGAAGTAAGTCCACGACAGGAGGGGAGCGCTTTTCTGCCATTTTTGGGGTGACTTGTCTGAAAGGCACAAATAAATAAGAGCAAAAACATGGTGCAATACAGTAAGATTTCAGTGAATACTCGGTGGCTATACGAAACTTTTAATTACATGCAATTACAAAACTATTCAGACCCAGGCACTTGATAGAAAACTGTAGAATATTTTTCTTGGGATAACCCCTTTAAGATAAGAAGAAAAAAAAAAAAATAGAACAAGCACAGAAAATCAGAGCCTAAGAACCTGGAAACAAACGCATACACTATCCCCAGCAAACAGAATCAAAAAGCATCACTTGAATGGGTCTGCAATCCGGAAAGGAGACAGAAGCACTACAGAGCACCTCCATGGGTTTTCTGTGCGTGCCTCCACACAGCAGAAAAGGTTTGAACGGATCATGGACCCATTCAAGTTGTATGGGTCTGCATCCGTCAGTGCAGGCCACACGGACAATCTCAAGGGGGTTAAAGGCTAAGCAGTCAACATCACCTCCCGAAATTAACTAAGCGATAACCTGACCCAGATTCAGGTGCAATTACTCTAAATAATGTTAGTAAACAGATGAAGAGACAGCAAGGTGATCCCTGTTGCTCGAAACAGCCTGTCATCTGTGACATACCTTGCATCAACACACAGACCATGTGACTGCTACAGCGCCCTGACACTAAGCAGCTTCCTGACATAGTCAAGTGAATTTACTGCAGCCTCCACTTGGGGTAGCTTACTGCATGGAGAGTTCTATTGTAGATACATATATTAATATGTACTGAGCTCCCCCTAGTGGTGGCTGTAAGCAGCCATCTCATTATGAATTGAATAGTTTGAAAGCCACAGGTAAAAAGCTTCAGCATAAATTGGCATGCGCCACAGAGCAAGTTTATCCTGCAGGTTTTCTCTGCAGAGTGCGGATGGGATTTCTGAGATCGTGTGCACTTCGCTGTTACTGTAAATGCTGCAGATTTTCCACATGAAAATCCACAGGGGAAAATCCACAGCCTTTACGCTACATGAACCTTAGGGTACGGCCACACATCCACCACAGTTTTACGGGTTTAGTTTTTACAGCGTTCCCTATGCAGTGAAACTGACCTGTCCCTTTCATTCTTCGGGTGAGTACAATTACAGCGATACTACATTTATATTGTTTTCATTTTTTTTTTTTAATATTTAAAAAAGGGGGGGGGGGGGGGCTTTTATTTGCATTGCCGTATCCTGACCCTCATAACTTTTTTTTTTAGTTATGTCAGTGGAGTTGTATGAGAACTCATTTTTGCAGGACTATGTGTAGTTCTTATTGATACCATTTTGGATTGTGTAAGAAGAGAAAGGGAGGTGAATTGAATTTTTATATTTTTTTTTATATATTTAAAAAACTTTTTTTTAACCTTTTTTATGTCATTAGGGGACTTAAATATGCAATCTTCAGTCAGATTCTCGAGGCTCTGGCCTCATAAATTGAATGCCCCAGGTGTGAAAACTACCCCAGCCCCTAACTGGAATAGTTCTCATTCTGCTTTTACACCCTATTCCAGGTATAAAAGATGGTAAATGTGTCAGGCCTGATATTCTGGCCCTTCCCAAGTGGTGAGCACGGCGCAAAAACGCCAGTGCAACAAAAGAGTCAAAATCTTCTGTGTGCTATGTCTGCAAAACGCAGACCACGTACTTACTGAAACCAATGGGTCTGCAAATAAAACGCGGGCTGCACACAGACCGCAAAACTGAAATGGTCACATGGAGCCTTAGGGAGTTAACGTAAATGGTTAAAGAGAAACTCACAGAATGCACCATTCTTGTTCTTTTTTGCCCTAGATGAATGGGTCTGGTAAAAAAAAAAAAAAAAAAACACACCCAGATGCCAAAGGCCGCCTGCACAGACTTTACTTGCCAATCTTGTGAAGCTGGTGTAGAGAAGAAGTAGTGCATCATACCATTAAAATTTTTCTGGATGCAGACAAGCCGCTTTTAGAAGGCCCTACCCCTTTTCCATATGGCCCACACTTCTTTCCTAACATATCATTCCCCCTAGAAAGCAGTTATGGGAGCCAGAGCTGCGTCTTATGGATACTTACCAACATTCTAGATGGTACATTTTGGACATGAAAGCCCCAAACACACTGCATACCTTTAACTTTAGAAAAGCCCAAGGCGGGACAGCAGCAGCAGCATATAATTTTAAAAAATAAATATATTACACTAGTCCACACATCTAACCCCACCCATTGCACGTCTATATGCAACATGATCAGGCCGATCAGGTCCCAGTGTGAGGAATGCTGAGTGGTATGTTACGGCCCTGAAAGTTTTGTGTAGTTTTCAGCGAAGCGAGCTTCATTCGAAGTTGCTTCGTTCAGAACTACGGCATAATACTGGACAGAGATTCGTCTCCGTACAGTATGAGAATGTAGGGGCTCCGATGACTTCGTTGAATAACTTCGGTATTGATTTCTAAAGTGGAAAACCACTTTAAACCAAACTCAGCTTCGGTTCCAACTAGTACCTCAGAACTGAAGCAGAGTTCGTTTTCAGGCTTTAAAGTGGTTTTCCACTTTAAAAATCAACACCGAAGTTATTCCACAAAGTCAGGCGTGACTTCATGAATAACTAACTTCGGCTCATCGGAGCCCATACATTCTAATTCTGTACGTCGACGAATCTCCGTACAGTATTATTCCAAAGTCTCGAACGAAGTGACTTTGGATAAAGCACCTGAAGCTCACTTCGCTCAACACTAGTTGTGTGTCATGGTGCTCCTACCTGGATACTGTCACTCCCCCGGGGTTAGGCTCTGTAGCATCAAAGAGAGTTGTAGTTGGTGGAATAAGTCAATCCCGGAGTTCAACAGTTTTACTTGAATAAACTTGAGATAAACTTGTGTCATCCAAAGAATACCAGCAGGCTAAGGCTAGTTTCACACTAGCGGCAGCACAGATCCGGCGGGTGAAGGGTCCCGCCGGAGCGGTGCTCCGGCCCCATTCACTCTAATGGGGGCGGGCCGCAGATCCGGCCACAACACGTTAACCCCTGCTGAGAGGCAGCTAGAACGAAAATACAACATTTATTACACTCCCCTAGCGCCGTTCCCATGAATAGAGCTCATCCTGCTCTCTCCAGCAACAGGTGTGATAAAGTGACATTGTTGCGCCTGCACAGATTGAGGGATAAACATCAGCCCCCCAGCCTGTGAGTCCAGCAGGCACTATGGTATCACCAAATTTGCACCTGCATATCGGGCATATGAGACCTGTGCCTGGGAACATCCACTTATGGGTGGGGTTCGTATTAGCCCTGCCAATTCTTGCCCCAGGACAGCGCTCCCCACCACCTGAGTCACATGACCTCAACCTCCCGGGAGCCCATACAGTGCAGGCTTTGCCGTAACCAAATAATGTTAAGAAACGCCACAAGCACCGCTACAGCTTTACATAGAAGGCTTTATTTTTAAGACTTTTCCCTCTCTCTCCGTCTGTGAGCACTACAACCACCAGCAAGCTCCATCATACAGAGCGCTGCTGCCTATGAGGCGTTGCTACGCTACGCTCGCCTCCTCCTTTCAGCTCAGCTTCCGACCCGCCTACGTGCACCGGTTCTGATCTCCCCTTGTAAACAGTAAAGCGAGAACAATTCGTTCCGGGTAAGGAAATAATTCCGGCAAGCGCAAAGAATCCTGGGAGGCCTTTGGCTCCAATTCCCCGGCCAAGATGTCTGACATGGAGGATGACTTCATGTGCGATGATGAGGAGGATTATGACCTGGTAAGTTTGCATCAGTTAGGACATGGTCTGCTGCTCCGGGCGGCGGCTTCTGCCCATTACTCAGTTCGGTTGGACGGCAACTATGTTGTGGGACAGTGGGCAGCAGTACTTCCCTCCCTCCCCCTCTCAGGCTGCTGCTCTGGGGTGGCAGCAGTGATATAATGGGCTCCGGGACGCTGCAGTTTGTAGTCACCCGTCACCTGCAGACTTGCCTGACTAATGATGGCGCCTCCAGAGCTCCGTCTGCAACACGGCTCCGAGATTGTCCCGTAGGCCTGGCTGCAGGCACTTAAAGGGCCGCACTTCTTGTGGCCATATACATACGTGCAGGCTATTGTTCTCTGTAAGCAGCCATCTCCGGCTGGGTAGACTGACAGCAGTGCACTGCCTATCTCACACATGTCCATTCTGGCTGGAATGCTATTGACAGCTCTTCTTGTGCAGCTTTTACCTCCATCAGATGTAGCGCCCCCTATAACTGGCGGTAGTCATAGAAGGGCAGGTCTAGATGAGAGCACAGTGTCAGGTGGCTGCCCATATGCCCGATCTTACCACTGCACCTGTCTTCTCTCAGGATCTGGAATATTGGCCTCTGATATCTGATCGTTCAGACATCTGCCAGAGTGCATTTGAAAAATGTCCAGGGTTGCCCAGGATTTTAATACTAAGAGGCTATCCTCAGGATGTTTTGGAGTCGCGCTGTATAGCTCCGTCCACTTGTAATTGTGGCACTGTGGTTACGCAGAGGCTATCCCAAAATAGCTGATCGGGCCTATCCCGATAATGGGTACAATCCCTTTAAATCCCTCATTTGGGGTTTAGGAGTCATGTAGGCAGTCCTACTCGGAGTAACAGTAACTGCATACAGGGAAGGCTGTCAGTCACTCTCACTCCAGCAAATGGCATTTATCATGTAGAGAAAGTTAATACAAGGCACTTATTACTGTATTGTTATTATCCATATTGCTTCCTTTGCTGGCTGGATTCACTTTTCCATCACATTATACACATCTCAATTCCATGGTTACGACAACCCTTCAATCCAGCATTGGTGGTCGTGCTTGCACACTATAGTGAAAAGCACTGGCCTGTGTGCGCTCCTATGTTCACGAGAGGCCAGTGCTTTTTTCTATAGTGTGTAAGCACGGCCACCAATGCTGGATTGAAGGGTTGTCGTAACCATGGAAACAAGCAGTGTATAAATGATGGAAAAATGAATCCAGACCGCAAAGGAAGCAATCTGGATAATCACAATACATTAGGAAGTGGCTTGAAGCAACTTTCTGTACATAATAAATGCCACTTGCTGAAGTGAGACAACTCCTTTAAACTGGACTCCTGCTCTATAACATGCCGCCTGCAGATTGCACTACATTTCCAGGTGACAGGTTTGCATTAAATGGAGCTTTAAACAAGGACCGATTAACATGCAGTATCATCGATCAGTGCTCTTAATGGGCAGGAAATCCTGTGTAGAAGGAACAGTAACGTTGGGTTGGCAATACACATGAGATAGATGTCGGCCAAGCACTTATCTGGGGGCCCTCTCTTCCGACCTCCTGCTTGAGCATGCATGTGTTCTTGGCAGTGAGAGTCAAGCAGGCTGCCACCACATAACTTTGGCCTTGACTTGTCTCCTGAGAACAAAATGATTGGGCATGTTGAAATCAAACAGTCCAATCCTTCCCTCCCTAGAAATTTGTGAAATTAGAGGGTTTGGCTGACACACATCTAGTATGTATGGCCAAGTTTAACCTAATAACATTCCCTTACTCCACATTCTTAAAAGAGGTTGTCCGTGATCACTAAAAATCTCAGACAAAACACTGAATGGTCTGAATTAAAAAATCATGTTACACCTGCCTGTATTATTAGCGCCGTTCTCTGCACCGCCAATCCTGTTCTCCTGCCTGTTTACAAACTGGTGCAGTCACGTGCCGTACACAGCACTGGCATACAGCGTCACTGCCGGACGGAGGACCGTACCAAAGGCAAAGAGGCCGGTGCTGGATCCAGACATTGTGGTTGCTGGCCCGTTGGGTTTGACTTCATGTGTGAATTCGGCCTAGTTTATTTTTCTGCTCCATGTTTGACATACTATATAATAACATTTCTTCTCAGTTATACATATGTTTTTCTTAATTCTCTTCACGTGGCACAGCATCGTGCAGGAGGTTGTATATCATTTCGGTAATAGGGAACTTGAGGGATTCTATGTGCCGCCATAACGTGCTTTGTCAGGTGCCATATACAGTAGATCTCACCGACAATGTAGATACAATATAGACCATGCCTCCATATATCTCATTCATACAGAATACAACCTCCATATGCAATTGGAGGAAAAAATAATTCAGTTACTGTTGAAAAATCCAAATACTGCTGCGTTATGTGCGTTGCATGTGGTTGGGCATGGAGACATACAGGTTCTGTATCTTGCAGCACATTCACCCACAGATGTTACAGCTAGGCCTGTAGATCCTGCACACTTATAGGTTGCTGTAGCTGATGTCCCAGCCAGTCCCATAAACGCTCGACTGATGATAAATCTGCTGACTGGGCAGGCCAAGGAAGTGTTACAATCTGGAGGAGACTTTCCTGGGAAACTCTTGCTGTGTGTGGACGAGCATTATCCTGATGGAAGATGGCAGTTGAAATCCCTGCCACGAGAGGCAACACATGATGTCCTGCACATATTGCTGAGATGTTAGTGTCCTTTGTATTGCTACTAGGGGTGTGATGGCTCCCAGATCCCAGATCACTCCACAGCAAAAGCAGGATTAAAGCATTCCCCCAAGACCTCCATGCTTGAACCCGCCCATCATGGGATCCCATACAGAACCTGGATTTATCTAAAGATGATATGGTTCCAGTCCATACCAGTGCATTCATGACACCCCTGCAAACGAAGGCCACGGTGGCTGGCTGTCAATGGCAGGACACATAATTGACATGTGATACCGAATTTCCTTCTGGGGAGTATGTGGAAATGGTCTGTGCAAAGACAGGGGTGTAATGAAGGTGCCACTTGTGTGAGGATGGTGGACAACAAAACTGTGGGAGCTTCTCATGCTTGTTGGTCGTTGAAACAATGTTCTCTACTGGTGGTCCATCTGGAGCTTGTTCATCATGTGTGCGTCCCTTCACGTCAAGCACTGTTCCCCACACCTCCTAACAGCTAGGTCAAAATGGCCTAGATGGCGGACAGTTCTTCAAAACAACCATCCTGCTTCTATCAGTCCAATGAACACCTCTGAAAGCCTGTCACCTTTGCGTTCATATTTAAAGCATGGCTACCGGTCAATGGTGTCTCACCAAGAGGCACACTACCCAAAAGTAGCCCCTGAGCCTTTTTATAGGGCATTTTTCTCACCTTATGGCAAGACCACACCTGTAATCATTTACATAACTGCCTGAGGCATAACTTTGTGACAGGTTTTGCAGCAATCCCACATGGGAATTTTTTAATTTTTTTTTGTCAATGAATGTATGACGTTCTATTCAAAGTATATGGCATGCACCAAATTTTATTAAATGGTTATCCAGAATCCCCTCAATTTTTGGCTAGCGTCCCTAGCATGGTCCACAGACTGTTTACTCCTCACCAGGCTGCAGATGCAGTCACAGAAGCTGCTGCAGCCAATGACTGCCTCAGTGGTGACGTGTCACAGCTTGGTCACATGCCGTCTGGAGATGTGTCTCTGCCAAGGCCAGTCATTGGCTGCAGCAGTGCATGTGACCCTGTCCGCAGCCGACCAGGAAGTAAACAGGCCTGTAACCCAGAGGATCACTGAAATGGCAGGGTCCAAGTGAGTATGATTTTTGTATTAGGGGAAAAACACATGGGGGGGGGGTTTAGCTAAAACCTAGGAGATCCTTTATAACTAAGGATGAGCGAATCGACTTTGGATGAAACATCTGAAGTCGATTCGCATAAAACTTCGTTATAATACTGTACGGAGCGAGCACTCCCTACAGTATTAGAATGTATTGGCTCCTATGAGCCGAAGTTATTACTTTACGAACCTGAGTTGGTTAAAACGTTTTTTTTTACAGTAGAAGTTAATTTCTGAAGTTATTACCTGAAGTCTCGCAAGACTTCGCGAAGTAATAACTTACTGTCATCTCCAAAACACCCCGTGAACTAGAGTAAGCGGTGTATAGTGAAAGTGACGTTGAGTCCGGTTATGTAATTTTTATCTTCATACTCACTTCCATTCTGATGTTGTGCTCCCACAAACCTGCAGTAAAATGCACTCAGTGGACTCCGGTGCTCACTCACATAATGGAGAGGACTCAAAGAAGAGTCCACTGAGTGCATTTTACTGCAGGTTTGTGGGAGCACAGCGTCAGAATGGAAGTGAGTATGAAGATAAAACTTACATATTCGGATTCAGCATCACTTACACTATGCAACACTTACTCTAGTTCAGGGGGTGTTTCGGAGATGACAGGTTCCCTTTAAGCTCATCAGAACCAATACAATCTAATACTGAATGGAGTGCTCACTCCATACAGTATTCTACCAAAGTTTTACGCAAATCGGCTTCGGATTTTTCATCCGAAGTCGATTTGCTCGACCTTATTTATAACCTCTTTACGTATTTTAGGCACCTTAAGTGCTAATCTCCAATTCTGGAGCTTCTATTCTTATGTCTCTATGTTGTGCCATTCCTTTATTATTTCTACTAGAAGTTATGAATGAATTGCTAGCAGTCTGCAGTAAGGGTACAGTGGGTTGGTAACAAGTAGGGGGTGTGTACCTGCACAGTTTGACAGTGGCAGCACTGATTGGATAGAGTCAGGCTGTAATTTGTTGCAAACTGCTAGCAATTAATTCATAACTACTAACAGGAATAATAAAGGAACGGCACAACATAGAGCCATAAGAACAGATGCTACAGAATTGCTATTACATGGGGAATGCAAATAGGTGCTAAAACATGCATGTCTACACTCATCACATTTATAAAACATGTTCTTAATTTGTTTGGTGCAAATACTGAAGCACACGTGTAGCAGCTGTGAGGTGGCACAAAGGGCAAGTGTCATGCTGCATGAACCAGATGGATAAGCTAGTCTCATTGTGTTCTATTATTGCTGCATGTTAGTTGTTTTATCCTATGAAATTTTAATAAATCTTTGTATTTATGCCTTTTATCTGTTTTTCATCTGTTGTTCACACAGGAATACTCTGAAGACAGCAACTCTGAACCCAATGTCGATCTGGAAAATCAGTATTATAACTCCAAAGCTTTGAAAGAAGATGATCCAAAAGCGGCACTCAGCAGTTTCCAGAAGGTGAGCAGGATATACGTATGCTTACGACACATGCAAGAACTAAATGGCAGAGCCTTGAAGAGGATGGGGGTCATTTATCAAAGACCGGCCTCCGGCACTCCCTGACTGGAGCAGTTTTTAATTGTCATTTACACCTTGAAACGTGGGTAAATGTTAGTGAATTTGCCCGGGCTGTTGGCCTGGTCGCTGCCACTCCCCAATATTGAGGGTGGCATGGAAATGGCGGGTATTTAAAAAGTCACAAAAATGAGTACCGTGACATTTGTACACCAAAAAGGTGTAAATGTTGTCGAAAAACTACTCCAGTTAGGAACTGGAGTATTTTTTCTTCCAGGCACATGGACTGCCGAATGTGTGCCTAATTTATGATGAGGCACACATCTTTTTTTGGGGGTGGGGGGTATCAAAGACCAGCGTAAGGACTCCCTTTATTGCTAAAATCACTCATTCCTGCACTGACGCAGGGCCCGCAAATATAGGTTTGTGTGAATGGACCCTAAGTAGGAGCTGGAGAGAACAGGACATTCATACCTTTTTGTGGAGGTTTTCTCATCAGGAGTAGCGTGAATATGAACTTTTTTTTTCTGCCAGACTCTGCTCCTGCAAATGCATTAGAAGTGGAGCTCTACTGTGGAGTCCTTTCTGTGTTGAATGGAGCACTGACCTGGCTGTATTCAGAAGTCCCATAGCACTGAATGGAGAAAGCTGAGCATGTGCAGCGTGCTCTCCACGTCGGGGTCCCATTCTTCAGATAGAAGTGGGACATTTGACATACCATAATGGGAATGCAGCACTGATTAATTTCACTCTTTTCCTGGCTTAATCTGATGTGTTGTCTTACAGGATACAAGCAATCGTTTTGCATCCTGTAAGACCCAAGCACATTTCCTTAGTTCTGTTCAGATGAACTAAACCTTATATCGTCTGTGTTCTTAGGTTTTGGAACTGGAAGGTGAAAAGGGAGAATGGGGATTCAAAGCACTAAAACAGATGATCAAAATAAACTTCAAACTGGTAAGCATTTCTTTTTTCATTTTGATTCAATAGCTAGGTGCCAATACACACTAAACACAAAAGATTGTAAAAAAATAAAGGGGGGCAGGGGTTTAGACACTAGGTGATAGGAGCAATAAACTCAGGAAACGTTAATCAGACTGGATTAAAGAGTACTATAGAGTGTAGGAACTGTAGGGGGAAAAAGGTTCTGTAAAAGGGAACGCATCATCAGAAAATGATATTGTTTAATGTATTTTTTAAAGACTTTTTGGTGTTATTTTTAATTTTTCATATCTATATTTAAACAAAACCATAAAATCCTGCAGTTTTCTCATTGGCCACTAAGCCTAATAATTGGCACCAGTTTTTGGTCTGTACAGATCACTTTACTGCAGTTATCTGCTTATCTGTCATTCTAATCCTGTCTGTAATGATATCACTTCGGTGTGTAAATAAGACAGGATGCGCCGATTACAGTAGGTACAATGACCTCAGCACAGGTCACAAAGCTTGCCTATATAAGTCAATAGGGACCCCTCCTGACCATTGTGTCTATGGACCATGGGGCTATCATAATGCAATTTTCTTAATGCTCTCTAAATGCTGTTAAGAATAGCTCAGGCAAGATGGCCGCCCCCATAATCATGTTCAGGAAATAGAATAAAAAAATCTGCAGTCAGAAAATAAAGGGATTAGAAAAAAGCAGGGCTGTGGAGTCGGTAAGCCAAAGCCCTGACTCTGACTCCTCAATTTCCCCTAACTCTCACTCCCTCATACATGGCGCATGTTTAAGCGATAAATTAATTTAAGCTTTTTATCACCCTTATAATAGAATAATCAAGCTATTTAGGTAGAACATAAAATATATTTTATTGATTATTATCCTGCTCTGTCTACTGTGGGGGTGTGGAGTGGGTCTCCAGCAGTTATTAGCATATATTAATGGGGTTATCCCATGAGTAATGTAAAAAATGAAAATCAGACATCATATAGTACACGACAATCTCTTTCTAACAACTCTAGAACCAGCCCACTACCTCACATGGATCCAGAGATCTCCCCATTCATTGTTCCTCCTAGATTTATATCAAGCTGACAGCTCAAGGGGAGTGTCTTTTCTGCTGCAGCTAAGGGGGCGTGTCCATGCTCTACCTATCACAGCTCAGGAGGCAGTTGAAGGATGAAACTGAGCATGTGCGGCCATTTCAGTGAGCAGGACAAAGAAATAAGAAAAAAACAAACTGTAGGTGGCGCTATACAGATATATTGAATAACTCAGTGGATATAAAAAAAAATTAATTACATGCAATTACAAAAGTATTCAGATCCAGGTGCTGGTTTGAAAACTGTAGAATATTTTTTTGTGGGACAACCCCTTTAACTTACTCTGACAGAAACATACAGTTTATAAGCTTCCTAAATTGTCACCTCAGAATTTACACACAACATAGTTACCATCTTGTAAACTGAAATTTCTTTTCTTGATATTTGTTCTTTGTATGTTTTTCTTACCCGCCAAAAACCATCCACTATGTGCTGTGCCTCTAATGTCATATTGGATGTTCTGAAAGGAGTGTGTCATGTATTTTATTTTAGTTTCACCTCCACTGTTCAGTGGTGCTCCCATCCACTACACAGTAGCATCGAATCTACTCTGCAACAGCTGTTGGGCAGGGGTGCGGGGTGTTGGATCACCGCCAATCAGACATTGATGGCCTATCCTGAGGATAGTCCATCACTTGTAATATCCTGGACAGCCCCTTTTAGGCCGCATTCACACGACCGTAATATTGTGGGTGCGCAAAAATGTGGACCCGCAAGAATACAGGAGCCGCCCATTGTGTGTTCCGCAATGTTCGGGACACACAGCCGGGCGCCCCATTGAAAATGCCTATACTTGTCCGCTGTTGTGGACAAGTATAGGACATGTTTTATTCTTTTATACAGATCCGTGCCGCGGCTGCCCGCTCTCATAGAAGTGAATGGGGCCGCATCTATTCCACAAAATTGTGTAGTAGATGCGGAGCCATTCACACGGTTGTGTGAATGGGCCCTTAGTATGTGATAGTAAATAATATATTTGGCCTTTTTTGGTTTTAAAGTGTTTTTGATCATCGGTATCTGATTGGTGGGGGTCCATCCCCTGAGACCCCCACAGATCAGGTGTTTGGGAGGGCAGAGCACCGTAGCCTCCCGGCAGCTCTCCATACACAGTGCCTTACATTGTATAGCGGCTGTGCTTGGTATGGCAGCTCAACCCCATTCATTGGGACTGAGCTGCTCCTAGGTCATGTGTTTGATGAATGTGACGTCATTGGTGCCTTCTCAAATAGCTGATTGGTGGAGGTCCTGGGAGTCTGGCCCCCACGATCAGATACTGATGACCTATTCCGAGGATAGCTCATCAGTATAAAACACTTTGAAAACCTCTTTATTCTGCATGTGGCTACCTGCAATGGAAACCAGCAGTTTTCATACTGACTATGCAGTGAGAGCCAACTCTGTGAACACATCTAAGTTGAGAATAGCCCTTTAATGTCTTTTCCTGATTCTGCTATGGGGTTGAAGGCAAGTCTGCGACTAGATGTTGGTAAAGTATACTTTAGACATCGTTATCTTACACTGCTCTAATATATTGTAACGTGACGCTGTGTATGTATGTATAATGTATGTAGACAGATTGTGTATATCTTCATATATCTTTCTGTGTTTTTTTTTTTTTTTTTTTTTTGCACAGGGTAACTATCCTGAAATGATGAATCGATACAAACAACTCTTAACCTACATCCGCAGCGCTGTCACCAGAAACTACTCGGAGAAGTCTATCAATTCCATCCTGGACTACATCTCCACCTCAAAACAGGTCTGACTTGTTCAGATGGTTTTAAAGTTCAAAATAGAAAGAATTTTTCCATCACATTATACACTCACTGCTTGTTTCCATGGTTACAGACCACCCTGCAATCCATCAGTGGTGGTCGTGCTTGCACAATATAGGAAAAAGTACTAGCCTATGTGAGCTCCCACAGTCCTGGCCACCAGTGAGGCTGATGCTTTTTCCTATAGTGTGCAAGCACGACCACCACTGATGGATTGCAGGGTGGTCTGTAACCATGGAAACAAACAGTGTATAATGTTATAGAAAAATGCATCAAGCCAGCAAAGGAGGCAACATGGACAATCACAATACATTAGTAAGTGCCTCATATTAACTTTCTCTACATGATAAATGCAACTTACTGAAGTGAGACAACCCCTTTAATCTACTTCCTCTTGGTCAGTGCAAATGTTTGTTCTTGTAATGTATGGTGGGTGACAGCACGTCCAGTTATCAGTCCAATTAAAGCACCATGCAGAAATGTTAAACTAGGCATGGCCAGATAAAAACATTCCTCTGATGGTAGGAAGTAAGTACTTTTCCATCCCTCTCTATTAGGGAGACGTGCAAACTCCCCATCCCAACCAGCACTTAGGGTCACTAAATTGAGAACCTATGGCTGTACTGACTGTAATGAATTTTCGGCAGTTGTCTCATGATGACAACCCCCAGCCCATATGCCCTATTTGGACACGCGGGGGGTCCCCTTGCTTATGAGCCGGACCGGAGAGCTGCTCTGTATGAGTGTCTCCCTTCTGTACGAGTGGCTCCCGTGTAAGAGTCGATCCATCCTTGTTCTACATGAACTGCCATTCATCTGAACGGCATCTATTGACTGGCATCAATATCGCACACGGACCCATTTATTTCTATGGGTCCGCAAAAAAAAACGGACAGCACAACCATGTCCTGTAGAACATGCCCTATTCTTGTCAGTTTTGCTACATTGTTACAATGGGTCCACCAAAAAAAAAACTGATGCAACACAGATGTTGCGAATCTGTGTTTTATGGACTGCAAAATACATATGGTTGTGTGAATGTGCCCTTAGGTGTAATAATTCCGTCTAGCGTTCAGATTTTCGACCTTTTTATTCTTTGGCAGCTAGACAGCAGTGAAAGGTTTATGTATAAAAATGCCCTATTGACATGTCAGAAATACATGCCTGACGATCTCACAACGAAGGACCTGCAGCCGTCAACAGAGTGTCTGAAGTGACCCTTTGTTACCTTTCAGAATATTAGCTTTATGTAGAATTCCCCTTTAATAATACGGGTAGGTGAAGCCTGTGGCAGCATTCATTGATATCTTGTGGGTTTTTTCTTCTTTTGTGCTCTTCCCCAAGATGGACCTCTTGCAGGAGTTTTATGAAACAACACTTGAAGCTCTGAAGGATGCAAAGAATGATCGGTTGTGGTTTAAAACCAACACAAAGGTAAGACGACGGCTTGTCTTGTGCCAGTTACCAGCATACGAGGTATAATGCATATTACGATGGGTAAAAAAGTGGTAGGCACTCCTCTTACTGGTTTTGCATGCTACACCGTTCATTTATAGAAACAAATAATACATATTGATTAAAAAAGAAATACACAAAATGTTATAAAAATATTAAAAATAAAAAATAAAAATATATTTATTTTATAACATTTTGTGTCTTTCTCATTTTTATAACATTTTGTGTCTTTCTATTTTTTAATCAATATGTAATATTTGTTTCAATAAATGAATGGTGTATCATGCAAAACCAGTAAGAGGAGTGCCTACCACTTTTTTACCCATTTTATTATACATTCACGTACTGGGACTGGGTGACCCAGTAGGTAGTGAACCCTTTGTATTCCTCATGATATAGTGTGAGCCTCCCAATACAATTCTATTCACACAATGCATATTACATTTTCCTGAGAGCCAATCTCATCTGGAGCTTTCTACTTGCAGCTTGGTAAGTTGTACTTGGAACGTGAAGAGTATGGCAAACTACAGAAAATTCTACGTCAGCTACACCAGTCGTGTCAGGTAATTTTTTATATTCTGAAAATCTATTGTATTTTCTGTGACACAACTGTACCTGTAATATTTCTATTGAAGGGGTTAAAATTGATCATTGTCAGGATATGTCCTCAATGCCTGGTAGGGGCCTGAATCCAGGCACCCCAGCACTTAGACAAGTGATTCAGTCTCTTCATAGTGCATTTTTACCTTGGATAGTGGCTGCTCTTGGTATTGCAGCTCCAGCCCATTAAACATATCCACAGGCCCCCATTCATCTAGCACCATTTCCTTTTGGCTCTCTTGGTCCAGTATACACTGGTATACCTTTATCTTGCTGTATGAAATAGCGCGGTAGACTGCTTTATTCCATACAGAGGTACCAGTAAAAAGAAAAAGTAACCTGCATAGTATATATTTTTCTACACTGGGATCCTATGGGCGATGGGTGCCACTGTTTGCCTATACAGAGGCATCTGTTGGAGGTATATGTCAGGAAATCCTGCAAATGCAGAAACTATGAGGATAAAAAAAAAGTGCATGAGGAGATAAAAAAACAGGTAAAACAGTGCAGCGTGCTTGAAGAGAGAGCAGTAGCTCTCGAAAAGCGTTGCACTGTTTTACCGTTTTTTTCTTTTCCTCATGCACTTAGCTTTTATTGTTTTATGGTTTACCAATTAAACCAGTTTTTATAGCAGCAGCACTTGTTTTATCTCGTTTTAGCTCCACTTTTTATCCTCATCGTTTCTGCATTTGTTAGTGGGATTCCATTGAATTCCAGGGAGTGGAGCTGCAGCCTTCGGCAGTTTGACGCCGCCAACATGCATTGTCTGCAGTTGTTCCTGGGGATAGCGTCCTTTTACCTTCTTTTGCTAGAAAATCCTGCATAAAACAGTGAGAAGGTAGTTTAAAAAACAGCATATGAATGCAGGGTGCAGATTTTTTTTTTTGTGTCTTGTTTATTTTTAGAATCAGACAATATCCAAAGGCCCCGTTCACTCAGCGGGTTTTGTAATCAGAATTTGGCATGGATTCTGCACGAAAAAGCTATTAGGCGGCTGATTGGAATCACATTGTCCTCAGTGGGATCGTGTGCTTACCGGTCATGTGGTGGTAGTGTACAGGCCGGGTGGGCCATTTATATGGATAAATTGGGAATGATTGGTGATATTAACTTCCTGTTTGTGGCACATTAGTATATGGGAGGGGGGAAACTTTTCAAGATGGGTGGTGACCATGGCGGCCATTTTGAAGTCAGCCATTTTGGATCCAACTTTAGTTTTTTCAATGGGAAGAGGGTCATGTGACACATCAAACTCATTGAGAATTTCACAAGAAAAACAATGGTGTGCTTGGTTTTAACGTTACTTTATTCTTTCATGAGTTATTTACAAGTTTCTGACCACTCATAAAATGTGTTCAAAGTGCTGCCCATTGTGTTGGATTGTCAATGCAACCCTCTTCTCCCACTCTTCACACACTGATAGCAATACCGCAGAAGAAATGCTAGCACAGGCTTCCAGTATCCGTAGTTTCAGGTGCTGCACATCTCGTACCTTAACATAGACAATTACCTTCAGATGACCCCAAAGATAAAAGTCTATGGGGGTCAGATTGGGAGACCTTGGGGGCCATTCAACTGCTACATGATGATGTGTTTCCCTCTTTATGCACTGAAGCTGGCACGTTCCCTGAGTTTTTCCAGCAAGATGGTGCACCACCACATTATGGGTGTCAGGTCCGAGCATTCCTAGATGAACAGTTTCCTGGAAAGTGGATTGGTCGTCGTGGGCCAGTTGAATGGCCCCCAGGTCTCCCAAACTGACCCCCTTAGACTTTTATCTTTGGGGTCATCTGAAGGCAATTGTCTATGCTGTGAAGATACGAGATGTGCAGCACCTGAAACTACGCATACTGGAATCCTGTGCTAGCATTTCTTCTGTGGTGTTGCTATCAGTGTATGAAGAGTGGGAGAAGAGGGTTGCATTGACAATCCAACACAATGGGCAGCACTTTCAACACATTTTATAAGTGGTCAGAAACTTGTAAAAACTCATGAAAGAATAAAGTTACGTTAAAACCAAGCACACCATTGTTTTTCTTGTGAAATTCTCAATAAGCTTGATGTGTCACATGACCCTCTTCCCATTGAAAAAACTAAAGTTGGATCAAAATGGCCGCCATGGTCACCACCCATCCACCACCCATTTTATTCAGGTGTATCCATATAAATGGCCCACCCTGTATATCCATGACATAAAAAGGACATGCCCCTTCATGCTTCAGCCGTAAACCACAGCCTTTCATTAAAATGGGAGGTGCATCTCATGCATCTGCCGGTGACTTTTTGGTGCAAATCCATGATGACTTTCTGCTGCCAAAAGACGCCATGTGAACACACCTTAAAAAAGGAATATTTATTGTATCAGTGTTAGAATTACAGTTATAGTTTTTGTTTTTGGGTATCACGGATAGCGACTTCAAGGCCCTTTTCACACCCATATCTGCTTTGGCATTTTTTTTCACCGTATTAAAAAACAGCATTAAAACCACGTGCATCTTTTTCTGTACATCATATGCTTTTTCCGTGGTGTTATATTAGTGGTGTTTTGTGTATTTTGTGGGGGGTGTTTAGACATTTTTTCCTCTATAGAGAATATTTTTTTTTGTAAGTAATACATTTTAGGTCAAAAATATTAAAAACTGAACATCTACTAATCAGGAGAAATTCAGCATTTGAGAATTGTACTATTACTCCTTGTTTATCTAGACGGATGACGGAGAAGATGATCTGAAGAAAGGAACGCAGCTTCTGGAAATCTACGCTTTGGAAATTCAAATGTACACGGCACAGAAAAACAACAAGAAACTGAAAGCACTATATGAACAGTCCTTACACATCAAATCTGCCATCCCCCACCCTCTCATTATGGGAGTGATCAGAGGTGAGACGAATGACGCATTTTACGCCACTGTCTCCTTAAATATCCCTGATTTGATTTGTCTCTATGACACTGGCTGACCTCTTACATGTGCGGTTGGTAGGTGAAGACATCTGTGTTGGTCCCATGTTGATATGTGTCCACATTGCTGAGAAAAATGACATTGTAATATATGCAAATGAGCCACGGGGGCGTTGCCATTGCACCTAGAGGCTGTGCTCTCTCTGTAACTGCCACTCCCTTTAATTCAGTTCAGTGGATTTGTCATCAGAATATGCAGTCCTATGATGACAGCTTCTATGGGCTACTATAACAAAAATCACAAAAAATACATTGTGCTATTTGTGTGGTAGCTGCCAAGGAAGAGTAAAGTGTCCACTGTGATTATGAGTCCAGTGCTCTTCCTGCCTTTTCACCAGAGATGGATACCACTGAATATACTGGCAGGGAAATTGTGCTGGTTTTTGGTGAGGCGGTGTGGAGAAACAAGGGGAGCGTTCTGCTCATGAACACCATACTTGTAAGCTATAATACATTTAGAATACATTTAAATTGGGCGTTAAAGGTTTTTTGATGACAGACCTCATTTCATTTTTAGATTTTCAGTATAATGGGTATTCCCATCTTGGACATTTATGGCGTATTCACAGGCTATGCCATTAATGTTTAATAGTGGCGGGATCCAACTCTGAGAACCGCTCATAACTTTGTGTCCAGCCAGGAATGGAGAGGTGGATGCTGGTGTGTGGCTCTTTCCATTTACTTCAATAGCACCTCAAACAATTTGCAAGGTCTACCTATAAGATCTATTCCTATGGGATGTTTAAGGCATATCATGTGGATATGCTATAAATGTTCCAGGTGGTAAAACCCCTACTTGTATTGGATAAAAATTGTATATAGGTAGATTCTGTATATATAGCGGCTCAACCCTCTAAGGCCCCAGATTAAGGTGCTCTGACACCTGGCTTACCCTCTGCCAAAAATAAATGAATATAAAATTCTAATGGCAGGCAAACTAACATCCAGAAATTGCACTTGGACCTTCGATATAGATTGCACCCAAAATTGCACTTATATATTAAACATATAGCTATTTATTAAAATGTATAAAATATCTTGAGTAAAATGTATTAAATCTTCCTATATTTCCATCAAATGAGTCCGTTTCCTATATTTAACACCAACTCAGTCTGGATGACCGGGATGATGACACATATAGGGAGATAGTAATTATAGCAAAATAACCATAAAAATTAAATTAATATAGCACAATTGCGTATTTAGTAACAACAGTCTATATGGCACAAATATGTGTACTTAGCGGCGCTAGTCTGTATAGACCTGACACTATAATTATATAGTCTTGATTATACTGTTTTAATGATGGCCATTCCCTATAAGATATGGCAATCATTAAACCGGCATAATCGGGTCTATATAGACTATCGCTGCTAAGTACACATTTGTGCCATATAGACTAATGCCGCCATCTGCTATATAGACTGCATTAGGTTATATGTTTAATATAGAAGTTCAATTTTGGGTGCAATCTATATGGAAGGTCCAAGTGCAATTCCTGGATGCAAGTGTGCCTGTCATTATAAATGTATATTAGATAACAATGGCAAATTTGGCTGGCATTGTGTGTGATGTTTGTTTATGCAACCTTTGGTTCGTATGATATATTTATTTATTCTCTGTAATTTAAAATCACTATAAATAAATAAATAAATATATATATATATATATATATATATATATATATATATATACAGACCAAAAGTTTGGACACCCCTTCTCATTCAAAGAGTTTTCTGTATTTTCATGACTATGAAAATTGTGGATTCACACTGAAGGCATCAAAACTATGAATTAACACATGTGGAATTATATACTTAACAAAAAAGTGTGAAACAACTGTAAATATGTCATATTCTAAGTTCTTCAAAGTAGCCACCTTTTGCTTTGATTATTGCTTTGCACACTCTTGGCATTCTCTTGATGAGCTTCAAGAGGTAGTCACCTGAAATGGTATTCCAACAGTCTTGAAGGAGTTCCCAGAGATGCTTAGCATTTGTTGGCCCTTTTGCCTTCACTCTGCGGTCCAGCTCACCCCAAACCATCTCGATTGGGTTCAGGTCTGGTGACTGTGGAGGCCAGGTCATCTGGCGTAGCACCCCATCACTCTCCTTCTTGGTCAAATAGCCCTTACACAGCCTGGAGGTGTGTTTGGGGTCATTGTCCTGTTGATAAATAAATGATGGTCCAACTAAACGCAAACCAGATGGAATAGCATGCCGCTGCAAGATGCTGTGGTAACCATGCTGGTTCAGTATGCCTTCAATTTTGAATAAATCCCCAACAGTGTCACCAGCAAAGCACCCCCACACCATCACACCTCCTGCTCCATGCTTCACGGTAGGAACCAGGCATGTAGAGTCCATCCGTTCACCTTTTCTGCGTCACACAAAGACACGGTGGTTGGAACCAAAGATCTCAAATTTGGACTCATCAGACCAAAGCACAGATTTCCACTGGTCTAATGTTCATTCCTTGTGTTCTTTAGCCCAAACAAGTCTCTTCTGCTTGTTGCCTGTCCTCAGCAGTGGTTTCCTAACAGCTATTTTACCATGAAGGCCTGCTGCACACAGTCTCCTCTTAACAGTTGTTGTAGAGATGTGCCTGCTGCTAGAACTCTGTGTGGCATTGACCTGGTCTCTAATCTGAGCTGCTGTTAACCTGCCATTTCTGAGGCTGGTGACTCGGATGAACTTATCCTCCGCAGCAGAGGTGACTCTTGGTCTTCCTTTCCTGGGGCGGTCCTCATGTGAGCCAGTTTCTTTGTAGCGCTTGATGGTTTTTGCGACTGCACTTGGGGACACTTTCAAAGTTTTCCCAATTTTTCGGACTGACTGACCTTCATTTCTTAAAGTAATAATGGCCACTCATTTTTCTTTACTTAGCTGCTTTTTTTCTTTCCATAATACAAATTCTAACAGTCTATTCAGTAGGACTATCAGCTGTGTATCCACCTGACTTCTGCCCAACACAACTCATGGTCCCAACCCCATTTATAAGGCAAGAAATCCCACTTATTAAACCTGACAGGGCACACCTGTGAAGTGAAAACCATTTCAGGTGACTACCTCTTAAAGCTAATCAAGAGAATGCCAAGAGTGTGCAAAGCAGTAATCAAAGCAAAAGGTGCTACTTTGAAGAACCTAGAATATAAGACATATTTTCAGTTGTTTCACACTTTAAGTATATAATTCCACATGTGTTAATTCATAGTTTTGATGTCTTCAGTGTGAATCTACAATTTTCATAGTCATGAAAATACAGAAAACTCTTTGAATGAGAAGATGTGTCTATACTGTGTGTGTGTGTGTGTGTGTGTGTGTATATATATATATATATATATATATATATATATATATATATAATGTGTGTGTGTGTGTGTGTGTGTGTGTGAAATCCTTTTTGTATGGAGCCGCCATCTTGTAGGGGTAGGTATAACAAGAGTAGCTACAGAGATTTGTGGGCTGCTGCTATGGGAGAGTGTCTTGACCATACCCTTTACCTGGTGGTGCAAGACCTGAGTTTGATTATATGTATAATCTGCCTTCAGCTACAGATGTTACCTTTTATTGTAATTATGTCCCTTGAAGATAAGATGACTGCTGACCCTGCCCACAGTGTATACAGCACAATTAGAGGGGTTTCCTGGATTAGAAAAAAAATTAGCTACTTTCTTTTTAAAAAGCTGCTGCACCTGTGTACTGGCTGTTTATGATATTACATCTCAGCCCCATTCACTTCAATACAGTTATGCTGCAGTACCATAAACCACCTATGGACAGGTGTGGAGCTGTAGCTAGGAGACAGCAGGCATGTTATTATAATCCTGCACAACCCCTTTAGGTTATGGCAAGACCTGATATGGTGGTTCTCACATTTTCAGCCTTGTTCCTCAATTGAGTACAGATGAAATTAAAACCTTTCACTGTGTTGGTTGGTAAAACACTTATAGGAGCTGTCACCTCACCAGACATGTCAGTTGTAGTAACTACTTGCATTCCCCATGTAATAACAATTCTGTGTGCCATCCCTTCGTTATTTATTCTAGGAAGTAATGAATTGAGGCAGTTTGCCCCAGATGGGTGTTATTACTAGGGGGAGGCAAGTAGTTACTAAAACAGACACGTCAGGAGAGGTGACAAGTCCTCTTTAGCAGCCTGAACACCTCATAATTAATATGCAAATGAGTACTGGCATTTTTCCTGCATCTGCAAGTCTAAAAAAAAATAACCAAGGTACCATTACATTCATGTGTAGATGTCCTACAGAGCCATGTAAGTGCTGTTTATGGTCATATAGTGGTGACAGACTCCCTTTAATGGAATATTGACATTTGATGTAAGTGACTAAAGCTACTTTCACACTTGCGTCAGCAGGATCCGTCCCAGGCTCTCACAAACGGTCCTGAACTGATCAGTTTTAACCTAATGCATTCTGAATGGATAAGAATCCGTTCAGAATGCATCAGTTTGCCTCCGTTCCGTCTCTGGAGACGGACACCAAAACGCTGCAGGCGTGGAGACGGATCTGTCATGACTACAATGTAAGTCAGTGGGAATGGATCCGTTTACTCATGCACAATAGTGAACGGATCCGTCTTGTCTATGTAAAAGGTAATACAAACGGATCAGTTCTGAACGGATGCAGACGGTTGTATTATCAGGACGGATCAGTTTGTGAGAGCCTGTGACGGATCCTGCAAACGCAAGTGTGAAAGTAGCCTTAACTGCATATGGAGAGACGGGCTGCCTTCAGTGCACACCCACATCAATTGATTTGTATTGTGTAAATATCATAGAAAGGCTTATAAAACAGAACTTCCTGGTGACGAGCTGTAAAGTGTTATCTATAGGATAAAAACGTAATCTAGCAGTTTGTGACTTTGGCCGCCGATTTGTTTTATTGCACAATAACTGAGAAATGTATATGATCCTGTTTATTTTCTTGCTGGAGAGCACATAGAAGAATAATTAAAGAAAGGGAAATGTCATGTGTAACACGTCACGCAGCGTACACACCTTAAATGGAGTCTGACAAAAGACAAACCTGGCAGTAGCTGTTAACCGACCACCCAGATAATACCTCCGGTTGTCGTTGATCTCACTTGAAAACAAAAAGGTTAGACATGCTGAAATCCAACAGCCCCAATCCTTCCCCCAACTGCTGCCACTGGAGAAGAATCAAAACACCCCTGTACACATTAGATGGTCAGCTTGTCCCGATGTAATTGGCAGGTTCAGCCAATGGTCATCGAATGTGTATAGTCGCCTTAGAAAGCCTACAAACCAACTGATTGCTCCTCTGAAGTGCTAATTGTGAGGCTGTAGTGAGGCACATTGTATATGCTTTCATTCCTTGGGGACATGAGAGAGCTGATGTCCTGCTTCAGAGGAGTCTTACGTGTGATGTCTCTTGGCTTTTGTAACTTACTGTAATGGCCCAATGACAAACCAGTCATTATTAGACGGATAACGGACCTTGAATGAGATGCAGAATAGGTTATAGGGAATACTGCCGAACTCCACAAATGCCCAGTCACACAGGGAAAGTTGTCAACCAGAGCCTTCATCAGGACTACATGGGATTCCTTACAGGCCAGCTTCAAATCTGATGTTTTCATGCCTAGGCTGTTGACATTTTAGTCCTATTCAGTTTGAAGTCCTGTCAACATAGGTTGGAAATCTTGGAAACAGAGCCAAGTGGATACAGACCTAGAGGCAAAGCCCTTAGTAAGGCGACAAGGCTCCAGCCATGTTATCTTGTAAGATCTCTCGCTAAACTGTTATTCATGTATTTCCTGAGGTGTTTTATACATTGTATCAATTGCATAACTAGTACCTTATGTTTTGTTATTTGCATTGTTCACTATTGATACCGCGCTCAACATGACGAAATGCCATTTTTATTTTCTCTTCCAGAATGCGGAGGAAAGATGCACTTAAGAGAAGGGGAGTTTGAAAAGGCCCACACAGATTTCTTTGAAGCATTCAAAAATTATGATGAATCTGGGAGCCCAAGGAGAACAACGTGTCTGAAATACCTAGTCCTGGCAAACATGCTCATGAAGTCTGGAATTAACCCCTTTGACTCTCAGGAGGTATAACGATTTCTTTCCTATGGATGACCATTCATGAGATGTTGATGTTCCTTGGTTATAATTATTTATCTTCTTTTTCTTAGGCTAAACCTTACAAAAACGATCCAGAAATTCTAGCAATGACAAATTTAGTAAGGTAAGCTATTGCTGGCATGTGGCTACCTATAATAATGTGCATCAGCATTTAGAAGTGTCATGTGCTGAATGGGAACATCTGATGCCAAAAGCTGGATGCGTTGTTCCAAGCGTCCCCTTCACCAGTCCATATGCCCTAATGCAGTCATGGCGAACCTTTTAGAGACCAGGTGCCCAAACTGTAACCCAAAATACTGCAGTCCTATACAGTATAACTTCCATGTACTTTATCATTTAGCTATAATAACCTGCCTGCATTCAGTGCACTGCCTGTGCTGTACATAGTGCACCCTGCGCTGATGAATGGCAGGAGAAGTCTAATGCATATTGGTACACCATAGACTATTTCCAGGGTCTGGGTGCCCCCAGAGAGGGCTCTGAGTGCCACCTCTGGCACCTGTGCACCAGTTTTTTTTTTTTTTTTTTTTTTAAACTATACAACCACGCCAGAGGGAAACTAGGCTGTGGACATATGTGAGCACACCCTCAATGGCAACAAACACAAGAGTTATAGCCATAGTCATGGGGATGAATAGCGACCTCTTCTACAAATGAGACATAGTGAAGAGCAGTAGCACGGGGACACCTGTAGTACTGCCTATGAGAAGCATAGGTTTGGCTTACTGATATGGTATGCAACATTTGGAGAGTTTTGACCATTTGTGTGCTGTAGCTAAAGCGAAGTCTATCTCTGATTGTACAACAGCTCTCAGGTTATTATCCCTTAAAACACTACAGGGTTATCTCTCTTAAAGAAGAGAATTTTCTTTTTGGAGACAAAACCACTGGTTCCCAAGACGCAGTTTAAAGAGTAACTAAACTTTTGCATACATTTTTGTTAACCTGTCCCTAATGCCCTAATAACACTTTTTTGAATATAGTTTCTTAATGTATTTTGTATTTTTATTACATTTTTCCCTACCTAAAGCACATGTTTTGCTGTGTGCTTAAAATCTACTTCTCTGTACACCACTGACTTGTCTGCGGTGTACAGTGTTGACATTTTTATGAATGGGGCCCCGGCGCAGTGAGTACACTGACTCTTAGCTTAGTGGAGCAGGCAGAAGCAGGAGCTTTCTCCACTCCGCTAGTCCTTGCATGACAAATGGTTACAGTGTACCCATGTGCTATACCAAGATTTAGTAAACCTCTGGGGGCACGGGCAGGAGCAGCAATATGTGCTCCTGCCTGCACTCCCTGTGCTGGGGCCCTATTCGTAAAAATGTCAGCAGTGTATGGAACTGACAAGTCAGTTGTGTACAGAGAAGTAGATTGTAAGTGCACAGCGAAACGTGTGTTTTGGGGCTCATTTGGCCATTTCATTGTGAAATATCTAATCAACTGCAGTGTGAAAAATGGGCAGCTAAGTATTTAACATTCCTGTGAATGGGAAAGCATTTTTATAGGCTTTGATGTAAATTAAAAATGTATCTACTGTTTCTTTTTATCCAGTGCCTATCAAAATAATGACATCACTGAATTTGAGAAAATTCTGAAAACAAATCACAGCAACATCATGGATGACCCCTTTATAAGGGAACACATTGAAGGTGAAGGTCACTTTTCTCTATCTTAGTATTTTGTATGAAGGGTTAGCCACATGTGCAGGCTTAGGGTATGTTCGTTTGGATTTTTTTTACAAGCATTTCAGTGCATTTTTTATGCCGAAATCTTGATTTAAAAAAATGTAACATAAATGTCACATTAATTTAAATGGGAATCCATGGTGTAGTTCATACAGCAAGGATTTGGAATTTTTATCACAGAGAAAATAAGAAAAAAAAGAATGAACGTGTCAGTTCTTGCCTCAGTTCCTGCGCAGGAATCATGTCTGTAGCCGCAGGCACATTTGCCCAATTGAATGGGGCTAAATCCATTGGCAGGTCTACGGCATGTACAACTGAACATCCACAGGAAAAATCCACAGATTAGCCTTAGTTTCTTGCTTTAGTTTTTGCGGTGGATTTTTCTTCTGAAAAATCTGCTGTGTGACCGTACCCCATCTTGACTAATGATTTATTTAGAGGAAAAACACAAATATGACTTGTATGGAGCACATAATTAAGCTGAATTGAGACGTGCTTCCTGCTAATGTTCATCTGTACAGCTAGCACAGCTTTTTTATATTTGGACGAGAGCCCATTAACCAACTGTAGGGTTTAGTATGCAATGGATTTTTCTGTTGAGCCCAGGCAAAGCTTTGTTAAAAGGCTTATTCCCATTTCAGCCAGTTATAGCATAGCTACGGGATATATAATAAATGCTTGATAGATGCAGGCCCCCCTATGGGAGTCATGGAAATGCTGAAAACAACCGAGGTGTGAATTGGAAATGGAAGTGAACTGAGAGAGCCGCATACATGCGCGGCCACCTCTCCATTCATTGTCGGTGTAGATGCGGTGGCCAGCAACAGCCTCACAAGGCGATACGAGGGCTAGGGAACCCCTATTCTGGTTCTGATCCTATATATATGAAATATTTGTCATATCCTTTAGATGTCCATTCTTTAGATGGGGATACCTCTTTTAAAGTGGTTATCTACTCCTTTACGAGTGAAGGTTTATCCTATCCTCTAATAGGTGGGAAGGCGGGTTCTGACATCATGCACCTCCACCAATCGGCTGTTCTGCAGTAGGTTGATCTTTTGGCTGCTTCTCTAATTAGTGCTCTCCTTGCCTGGGCTGTCTGTTTAGGTGGATAGCCATGTCTTGGTAAATCTCCAGTTGTACCATACTCCTTCCATTTTCCAATAATGGATTGAAGAGTGCTTCTTGAGATGTTAAGAGCTTGGGATATTTTTTATAATCTAACTTCTGAAACTTTATCCCTGACCTGTCTGGCGTGTTCATTGGGTTTTATGATGCTGTTTGATCACTAATGTTCTCTAACAAACCTCTGCCTTCACAGAAGAGCTGAGAATAAATTACACACAGTTGAACTCTGATACCTCTAAATAAAATCCAGTGTGACTAATTGCCTTCAGAAGTCACCTAATTAGTAAACAGAGTACAGGGGGTTGAATACAAATGCACACCACACTGTTCACATTTTTATTTATTAAAAATTTTGAAAACCATGTATAATTTTCTTTTCACATCACACATACTTGCTACTTTGTGTTGGTCTATCACATAAAATCCCAATTAAATACATTTAAAGGGGTTCTCCAAGTAAAATTTATTGATGACCTATTCTCAGGATAGGCCATCAATATCCGATGATCGGCGGGGGTCCGACACCCCCGCCGATCAGCTGTTTGAAGAGGAGGCACGCGCCGTATCAGCGCTGCCTCCTCTTCACGGTTTACCTGCTGGCCGTAACAGGGGTAGTGGTGAGTAGGTATAATTACATCTAACCACCCTATTCATTTCAATGGGATGGATCGCTTCCATAGACTTGTATGGGAGCGATTCTTCCCATTGAAATGAATGGGGCGGTGAGGTGTAATTACACCTACTCACCACTACACCTGTTACGGCCAGCATGTAAACACTGAAGAGGAGGCAGCGCTGATACGGCGCGTGCCTCCTCTTCAAACAGCTGATCGGTGGGGGTGCCGGGTGTCGGACCCCCGTCGATCTGATATTGATGGCCTATCCTGAGGATAGGTCATCAATAAATTTAACTGTGAGAACACCTTTAAGTTTGTGGGTGTAACATTAAAAATGTGGAAGAGGTCAAGGGGTATGAATACTTTTTTTCAAGGCATTGTATGTAGGCCAAACAACACAAGAAAATAAATTGAGATTTTTTTGTGTTCCTAATAATTTTTAAGATCATATTAAGATTTTGTAATGTCACAAGCTTGTCACAAAGCCTAGCAAACGTTCTACAATGGATAAAAACTGATTTTTACCAGACTTTCTCTTGTAATATAGAAAAATGACAGCATTATTCTAGCATCTGTTGTGTATTTTTTTTTTTTGTAAGGGTTAACTTTTAATTTCTCTTCATGGCTTAGACATTGACAGAGCCTCTGTCAGCATGATCAACCCTATTAAACCAAATATATAAAAACTAATGTGAGCACAGGAACAAGAAGACAGGGTTATTAGCCATGTCAGTCAAAGGGGTCATAGCCCTAGCTGTGCTCCAAACACTACTGCCAGCCTCTCGGTGCTCCAATTATGTCATCTGCATAAATTTAAAAACTAACATTTCGCTGCAGCAGGTGATCAGTATAACTGTAAGACAGATATGAATTTAATCAGCATGATCAACCCTACCAGGCGATATGCCTGGTTTAATAGGGTTAATCATGCTGACCGGTGATCTTTAAGATTTCTCCCTTACTGTGTATAATTGGTATTAAAGTTTATTTTTTTTTGTAGAGCTTTTGAGAAACATCAGAACACAAGTGCTTATAAAATTAATTAAGCCTTATACAAGAATACATATTCCTTTTATTTCGAAGGTAAGAACCATGATTGTTTCACATTCTTTATTATCACATAGTTCTCTATTTACTTCCACTAAGTATTTTAGCCAGTTGCTTAAAGTGGTTTCCAAAAAATTGGCAAAGAGCAAGGGGCTTCATGAAGTAATGAAGTAAAGACCTTACCTTTTAAATGTCTTCCTGCACCAACTCATCTAATCCCTGCTGGGCCTGCAGCGGTTATGTGCGGTTCATTGTTCATTGACTGCTGCAGCCAATCACTGGCCACAGTGGACATATGTGCATGAATGGCACATGACCACTAAAACCAGTGATTGGCTGCAGTGTCCATGGGAATGATGGCACATGACTGCTGCAGGCCCAGTGGGGACCAACACAAAATGCAAGTAAGGCTTTTTTTCCTTAAAGGGGTTGTCTGGGTTCAGAGCTGAATCCGGACATACCCTTAATTTCACCCCGGCAGCCTGCCTGATGTTAGCATCGGAGCATCTCATGGATCGCGCAGAGCAAGGGCTCTTTTGTTTAATAATACACAGTGCCGGGCGGAGGCTCTAATGGGCCGGCTTTAGCGCTGCCCTAGCCGTGTTACTGGCTAGGGCAGCACTAAAGCCCGCCCATCAGTGCAGTTAGCGCAGGGCAAAGGAAGGCATCGGAGCACAGGATGCTAACATCAGGCAGGCTGCCTGGGTGAAATTAAGGGTATGTCCGGGTTCAGCTCTGAACCCGGACAACCCCTTTAATTTTAAACCAGCCCCATGCTCTCTGCCAATATTTTTTAATATTAGACAACACCTTTAACTAGCAATACTTTACTAAAATATTGCCATATTATTTTATTGGGGAAATTCTTTGTCTAACAAGTGGTAGGCTTAGAATTGTCATATGCAGTGGCTTCTTTCTTTATTCTTTCATTGCAAGATAAGAGCAGGAATGCTCAACCTGCGGCCCTTCAGCTGTTGCAAAACTACAACTCCCAGCATGCCTGGACAGCCTACAGCTATCAGCCTACAGCGGGGCATTGTGGGAGTTGTAGTTTTACAAAAGCTGGAGGGCCGCAAGTTGGGCATCCCTGTTTTACAGCATTTCACTAAGGGAATAATGGCTTTTTAGTAATATTGCATGTAGTCCTTTTTGTAGGTTCTCATTTACTATGTAATATTGCACTTATCATATTGCCAGTTTTCTTGACAGTACTTCTCAGTAATGTGGTCACAATCTTCAGATTACTATGAGTATAAATGGCCTTATTCTTATACATTCACCCTCTGAGCAGTAACTGGTGGTGTGCTTCTAATAATGACGTGCTCAGCATCTGATGGGAATTTACTGGTTTGCTCTGTCTTAAGGATATTTCCTGTTCAGCACAAGTACTTGAACTGTTGGCTGTGCTGCCTCGGGTATTAAGATTGAATGAGACTCGTGTGAAACCCATAAAGTTCGAATGACTGTTTCGTGAAGTAGTAAATCCCGTTTGGAGAAATACCTTGTGCGGAAATGATCTCCAGATGACAGCTCAGACATACCTCAGAAACCTTGTTCTTAGTTCTAAAAAAAAGACACCTAGACGTGATATTATTGCTTTGTAGAACAAGGAACTATAAGAAAAAAAATTCCCACTGTTACGTCAGGAAATGTACTGCAGAACACAAATGCTTTCAGCAATAATCCTCAAGCTGTAAAAAAACATTTATCGTATTTTTCGCCCTGATGATAAGACGCACCCCAGGTTTAAGAGGAGGAAAATAAGAAAAAAATATTTTTCACCAGACCTCAGATCAGCCCACTCAGACCCCCATGAGACCTCAGATCAGCCCCCTCAGATCAGTCCACTCAGACCCCCAACAGACCTCATATCAGATAAAAATAAAATCATCTTACCTGTCCTGCGCCATGGCGCCTCTCCACCTCCGGCAGAAGTCGCGCTCCCCGTCTTAACTTGCCGGGAGGACAAGGGAGGGTAAGTATCGCAAGCGCCTGCAGCACTCTGCCCCCGGCACCTAATACATGCTAGTGAGCGCTTCCATAATGGAAGCTCTCATTAGTATTCACTTTATAAGACGCACAGCCTAAACACAGGATGAAAGTAGTACTTACTTGGTTTAAAACCTAGGAACCACACCTCTTTTTACTGGCAATGCCCACGGTTTGTTTGTTTTTTTGAACTACATGGCCCCACCTTTCAAAAATGAAAATGCATGTAGCTTTACAGTGTAGTTTGTGTTGTTTTTGCTATTTTTTACCGCAACTTGTCTATAGCATGTATTTGATGATATAAGGCTTGCATGCAGCTGCTCCGACATGGAAACCCATGCCACAAGGGTTCTAATGCACAGTCTTTATACAGATGCTACTGTCAGAGGAGGTTTGGGACTGTTAAAGTAATTGGACTGTGCAGTTATTCAGTCAGCAGATTGTTGGTGACTTTGATGCGCTATGCACCACAGCACTTGGTAACTTTTATGTGGTCTCCACTTCATGGCTGAGTTGCTGTGGTTCATAAACACTTCCATTTTGCAATAATATCTCTCACTGTTGATCATGGAATATCTTGGAGGGAAGCAATTTCACTAACTGACTTGTGGCAGTGGTGACCTCTTATTACAGGACCTCGCTGGAATTCAGGGAGTTCTTTAGAATGACCCATTATTTCACTAATGTTAGTAAAGGCAGACTGCATGACTTATGGCTGGATTTTATACTCCTGTGGCACTGGGACTGAATAAAACACCTGGATTCGAAGATTAAGCTGTGTGTCCCAATACTTTTGTCCATATTGGGGGGGGGGGGTTCCCCACTAGCAGTGCAGTAGTTTAATTTTTGTACCAATTGCTCTCACTACTTTAACCAGAAATGTTATATGTAGGTGTTAATCTTATTTGAAGTAGACCTTTCCCTCAGAGAGAGGTCACTTCATGCCCCTTATTATAGCGTGTTCCTCTAAATGTGGGGCGGGTATTGAACATATGATTAACAGCGATCTATACCCCTGGCAAGTTGAATGACGGTACAATAAAATCTGTGAAAAGGTTGACTGTTTTTGAGCTAACTTTAGACAGTGTTCATAAAGTGACACAGTAAACTACTGGAGAAGGTTAACAAACTTCTCCCCAAGTATTGCAGCACATACAAATAGTAGATATGGTTTATATAGTTGATTGTTTGTACAGTGCTCTTGCTTTACCTTCAGCCTCATGCTCAGGCAGTCATGTGCATGACATTTGATATCTTATCTGGATATTGAGCAGAAATGCTTTGTTGTTGGTAGGTGGGACCAGGTTTTGCATGCACAGTTTTGTTATAATCCACTTGAGCTACAGTTACCATAAGACACAGAGAGAAATGCCACTCACAGATCTGGCCTATAGTACAGTTAAAGAAGAACTCCCGACAAAAATGTTATTCCATGTCCTGCTAGAAATGTACATGATATAATCTGTAGTGAATGTCATTTTCTTACCAGTGTCTGAATTTTTGACTTATATCATCCTGAAGTTTCTTATCTGTGTCATGTGACCAGCAATTAGACCCACCAACTCACACATAGACTTATGTGTGGACAGGAAGTCTATTCTCTATGTATTCCTATGAGACTGAAAGTGAGGCTCCCATAGGAATGAATAGAGCAGTTACTGGCTTTCTGTCCTGGGTCAGTTGGAGGTCAGGGAGTTGGTCACATGACCCAGCTACAATAAGAAGAGAGGTTTTTACTCACAGAAACAGTCACTGATAAGAAAATGACAATCACTACAGATTATATCATGCACCTTTCTAACAGGTCAGAGAATAAACCTTTTTGCGGGAGTTCTTCTTTAAAGTGCATCTCCTTTCACCCCCAGGCTTTTAGAACAAAGACCTGTATTAAATATACATTGTTAAACCTAACAGGAGCTGGCAAAGATAGTTGAGAGCAGGACCATGTGTCTTTCCAAGCAAGAGTAGTGTAGAAGATAATTGGGTTACATGAAAAGAATCCCACAGGATAGGGGACTTCCATGGGACTATCGTAGATGGCGCAGAGTGAGTGGAGCAGTGGTCACGCATGCACACTACTGCTCCATTCATATGAGGACCTCCATTCTCATGATTGCTGGGTGTCATAGCAGGTACGTGTGTTTTGTGGCATACCCTTGAAGTTTAGCTGTACGTCATTGGTAAGTCTTTATGTGAATTGACTTTGCTACGTTATTTATGTTCAGTCAACTAAATTTGTTAAATTTTTATTCGCATTTTTTCCTAGGAGCTTAACATAGATGTAGCAGACGTTGAGAGCTTGCTGGTGCAGTGCATACTGGATAAGTACGTAAGATTTCTACTTCAGTCACGTTTTTTTAATAACCACTTATATTCTGTACTATGGAAATTGCTGTGTTATTGATGAGCAAAACCGAAGCCGGCAGGGAGTCTTATTTTATCAGAAGGACCACTTAGAACTGAAAATCTAGATACATTTTCAATTTGTCACCTCCCCAAGTGAGCCGGAGTTTGGTTGGGTTCGAGAGTTGCCTACCTGTTTTGCAAGATATCTAGAGCTGTATGTTGCTTGCACTGACCGTACCCATTACATGTATGCTAATTTTTAACAAATTCAACCAACAATGTAAAGTGTATGGGAACTGTCCAGTAGCACCAAAGGTGTTTAGCAGCCACTTAAAGCACTCACCCTATTAAAACGACATGTTCATATATATGTATTTATGTATATGCATCTGTTTACTTTTAATAAAACCAGACCAAAAGCAATTTAAAAGAAAGCAGGAAGAAATATATACCATATTTTTTTGGCCATGAGGTGCACTGGGCTATAAGACGCACCCATAATTAGAAGCATAAAAAATAGAATAAAAATACAATTTTTACTATGCATAAAAACTATACATATAGCCAGTGCCCATAACATTGCTAGCCACAATTCCCCCTGACTATGACAGCCATAGTGCCTTATCAGATTTCCAGCTATAGTGCCTCTTCACATTAACAAGCCCTAGTGCCCCTTTACTATGCCAGCCACAGAGCTCTATCACTATTAGAGACAGCCTTGCCGCCTGAGCTTACCCAGTGAGAAGTAGTAATAGGATGCTGGAGTTACTGGGCTGGATCTGTCCTGCGCACAGCATTTACTGTGCTGTGTGTACCAATGTGTGTAGCATTTGCACATTTAACAGTCACACTTTACAGAAATATGTTTGTAAAATGTGACAGTGAGCAGGTACACAGGGCAGAGTACATGCTGTGTCCTCACAACTGCACTGCCAGAACCTGTCAATTACTAAGCCCAGAGTCTCCTTCTCCTAATGCCGGCATTTGGACTATTAGATGCATCAGAAGATAGCAGCACAAGTTCGAGGAGAAAAAGTGTGTCTAATAGTCCAAAACCTACGGTAAGTATACATAGAGGTATTCCGGCTATATCAAGTTATCCCCTTTCCACAGTATAGCAGATAATTATTAGATTGGCGGGTTCTGACCTCTGGGACCCCTACTGATCATGAGAACAGGCGTCATGTACACTGCGGAGACCCCCCAAAATGAATGGAGCAGCTAGTTGAGCGTGTGTACTGCCACTCTATTCATCTTTGTGGGAGAAAGCTGAATATATGTGTTTGGCTATTTCCGTAAGTCCCAGCAGTTGAACCTCCACTGGTTTAGTACTTATCTTCTTTCCTGCACACAAAAAGCGGGTAACTTGATATAACTGGAATACCCCTTTAATGCTTAGACTAAGACTCAAATAACGACCATATTTTTGCTTTTCTTTCCGATAGCACAATTCACGGGCGGATTGATCAAGTTAACCAACTTCTGGAACTAGACCATCAAAAGAGAGGCGGAGCACGTTACACTGCTTTAGATAAATGGACCAATCAATTGAATTCTCTCAACCAGGCTGTAGTCAGCAAGCTTGCTTAACACAGAAGCTTTTATGTAATAGCAAACCAAGTACTTAAAGGCAACAGTGCAGTCATGTAACCCTTAAAAAGGACTTTGGATTGGTACAGAGGAACCACTGTTGGTTGGTGTGTGTGCCCTGAAAAAAAACAAAAGGAAGTGCTCTCTGATCGGCTGGTATGTGTTTCGCTGCTGCATTTTTCCCAAGAGAATAAACTAAAACAGCTTTAACCTCCAGAAGATAACCAAAATCTTACAGGATCTGTGCTGTATTGTCACCTTGCCCTGTAAAGTGTAACATTCTAGTAAAGTTTGCCATAGGCAAATCATGTCCTGAGCGAAGGTTTTGTTCCGATTTTAGATCTACACTGACACATTACAGTCGGTTCAGTATAAATGTGTTTACCTGAAAAATTTAAAGCAAAAACAAAAGAAAATATGTAAAAACAAACTGCAATAACTTGAAATACGTATCCTTTCAAAACGTCCTTTGTATATTGACCTGCTGGCTGCATTTAGCAAGGATATATATATATATATATATATATATATATATATATATATATACACACACATTATTTGTAGACGACACTTAGAAGGTGACACACAGTCACTTAGGTTTCAAGCAGCAAAATAAACACCTCGGCTCAGAAAAGAATTTGTGTATTTCTTGCTTAGGAACTCGGCATTGACATCCGTTTGGCAATACTCGCAGGATGACTTGTTTGCAGTGTTTTTTTAGGTAGAGTGTTAATGGTATTTCCCATTTAACACAAGGTACAGCTTCATATATCTTGAATATACTTGACAAGGTAAACCGAAGCTGAATAAACGAGAAATATTTATTTCTTACCTGTGTCCAATGTGTATTGTCGTCCAATCCACAGAACACGCTTGTTTTCTTTCTAAAGCTTTTTTTTTTAATTTTAAGAATTTAGCCTGTTTTTGCAGGCCATACATTTTATTTTTTTTTACTTAGAAAATGTGTGCTGGAATCAAATTTCTGGTGAATAATGGTCTGGTTCTCATTGTAGAACGTTGCATCAAAATCCGTTAGAGGACCTTTCATTGGTTTGAGTATTATACACTGCTATGCCTACCAGATAGGTGAACGCCTACACATGTAAATACTTTTTTTTTTTTTTTTTTTCCAAAAATGCTGGGATACTATGCCCCCCGCTATTTTTGTCGCCTCATATATTAAAAGGAGGAGAGGCCAGGGTTTCTCAGAGGGTGTCTCCTTCTCCCTGACTGTGACGCTGTCCAATCGCATTGGAGCGTTTCACAGCCAGGGAGAAAAAGACGCTCACCTTCTCCCTGGCTGTGAGGCACGCCGATGTGATTGGACGCCATCACAGGCAGGAAGAAGGCGACGCCCATTGAGAAACCCTGGCCTCTCCTCCCTGTACCAGTGGTGGAAATTAACATATGAATTGCTACAAATAGCGGGTGGGGGGGGGAGGGGTTGGGGCCGCAGCAGTCTCCTGGAGCAGCATTTTTGAGGAAGAAAAAAAAAAAAGCATTTACATCTGGAAGCATTGAGTTATCTGGTAGGTATACCAGTGTATAATAATCAAACCAATGAAAGGTCGCCTTTAAAATCTTGTTGTTAAAATTCATGATCTCGACAATGATGGTTTGGTTTTAGTTAAAGCCTACCTCCAGTGAAAAATAAAACCATCACTGATAGATCCTAATGAACAGTACCTTCTGTGAAGCATTTCACCTGAAAGCTCAGTTTGTGCAGCTTCCTATTTCATCAACAGGAAGATATCATTGTCTGCCATGTTACATATCCAGTGGAGCTGCAACCCAGTCACTTTATCTGCAAGTGTGCTAGCTCATATTACCATTCATCTCTTTCCCCTCACCTTTCTCACACTACAAAGCAAGAAACTGCTTAAAGGGAATGTGTCATCAAAAAATTACCTGTCATTTAAAGAATTAAACCAGGCATACTAGCATGCTGAGAGGCAGCCGGACTAAAATGGCGACATGTTGTAACTTTAGTCCGGCCGCCTCTCTCGGCATGTTTGCCATGCTGCGACCGAAACTCCAGCCCGCCCCCATTATAGTAAATGGGGTCGGAGCATAGTTCCGGCCGCACACATGTACTAGCGGCAGCACGGATCCGGCAGGCACAGCCAACCGGGCACCCATGCTGCCAATGTGAAAGTAGCCTAAATTAGGATTTTTCTAATTATAGAAATCCACTCTTCTTAATGTGGTAATGTTATAGTACATATTGTATATGATATCTACATGCTAGGGCACAGCTCTGCCCTCAGTATGCTGATGTCTAGCCCTGTCAATCAAGGGGAAGTGGGAATGTGCATAGCACAGGGGGTGTTACAAAGCAGTGCTCAAAGGACTCAGCCCCTCCTCCTGGTGCTCAAACTTGCTAATTTGCATATAAATAAAAATGCTGTTATCTCTGCAGCTGTTTATCAAACAAAAGGTATTGTTTTAATCAACATGAGCCCAACCAGGCAGTATACCTCGTTTAATAGGGTTGATCATGCTGAACATATTTTAAAGAATTTTTGATGTTTTTAATTTTCCCTGTCAATATCTACATAAAAAAAAAATACAATCCTGGAAATTTTCACACTGTCCACGAAGCCTAATAATAGGAGCCATTTGGTTTGTACAAATCACTTTACTGCAGCTACCTGCTTATCTATACACAGAGGTGATATTACAGGTAGGATTAGAATGACAGATAAGACAGGATCCTCCATTCACAATAAGTGATTGTCAGAGCTTATCTATTCTTTCCTTGTACAATGACCTCTGCACAGGTCACAGAGCATGCCTAGAAAACTCTCCCACAGAGGTCAATGAAGACCCCTCCTGTCCATTCTATCGACCAAGGGGCTGCCTTAAAGCAGTTTTCTTAATGCTTTCTAAATGCTAAGAACAGCTCAGGCAAGATGGCCGCCCCCATAATCATGTTCAGGAAATGCATCTGCAATCTGAAAATAAAAACAGATTAGAAAAACCTATTCTCAGGATCAGTGGTGGTCTGGCACCCAGCACCCTTAGCAGAATCTAAATGGTGGATGGAGCTGGAAGCAAAAGGCTTCATCTGCTGTGTTGGTGTTGGTGGGAGCATAGCTGCGTTAAGTTGGAACGGCCACTACTCTCTAAACTCAATCTTCTGCTTTCAGTTCTGTCCCTTGTTTAGTTTCCGGTGCCAGAAGCTGCCAAAACAGCTGGTGCCTTGTGTAGAATCCCTGTGGATCGGATATTGATGTCCAGGCTGGAAAACCCATTTAAATCAGTGTTGATGCTGCTGTGATCACAGGAGTTAGCAAGTTCCCTCTACAAACACACAAACGGTGTGTAGTCACCTGTTAACATCAGATACTAATGTTATTTTCTAATTCTCCATTTGTTTAGGCATCTTTCTATCGCATCAAGGAGAAAGTAAAATGCTACAGTGCTTCTAGTCCTTTTCTACCCCATACTGAAAAAAAGGCTTGTGCAGCCTGCCATTGAATAAAGCTAACAAACAACATAGAGCACTCATTTATTAATTCTACATTTCTAGTTTAGAAACTTAGAGGACCTTTGATGGAATTTTTGAATAGATGTGTCCCCCTTCACATGGTCATGTGAATAGGCCTTAATTGTCAGAACAGCAGGTGGCACTATACAGATACATTTTATGGAATAATTCAGAGGCTATACTACTTTAACTGCATGCAATTACAAACGTATTCAGATCCTGGTGCTAGTTTGAAAAATGTACATTATTATTTTATGGGACAACCTTGAGAGAGGTTGCCTCACTTCAGGAAATAGCATTCATTATGTAGACAAAGTTAAAGGGGTTCTCCAAGTTAAATTTATTGATGACCTATCCTCAGGATAGGTCATCAATATCAGATTGGCGGGGGTCCGACACCCGGCACCCCCACCGATCAGCTGTTTGAAGATGAGGCGCACGCCGTGCCAGCGCTGCCTCCTCTTCATTATTTACACGCTAGCCGTAACATGGGTAGCGGTGAGCAGGTGTAATTACATCCCATTCATTTCAATAGGAAGGATCGCTCCCATAGACTTGTATAGGAACGAGCCTTCCCATTGAAATGAATGGGGCGATGAGGTGTAATTACACCTACTCACCACTACCCCTGTTACGGCTAGGATGTAAACAATGAAGAGGAGGCAGCGCTGGCACGACGCGCGCCTTCTCTTCAAACATCTGATCGGCGGTGGTGTCGGACCCCCGCCAATCTGATATTGATGACTTATCCTGAGGATAGGTCATCAATAATTTTAACTTGGAGAACCCCTTTAATAAAAGGCACTTACTAATGTATTGTGATTGTCCATATTGTCTCATTTGCTGGCTGGATTCATTTTTCCATCACATTATACACTGCTCGTTTCCATATTTACGACCACCCTACAATCCAGCAGCGGTGGTCATGCTTGCACTCTATAGGAAAAAGTGCTGGCCTATCTGGTGGCTGAGACTGCGGGAGCACATAGAGACACGCATGCACAGCAGCTCCCAGTCATCCTGTATCTGCACTGAAGTGGTGGCCTTAAAGGGAATCTGTCAGCTCTGAAACACCCTCCAAACTAAAGTAAGCGGTGTATAGTGTAAGTGACGTTGAGTCCAGTTATGTAATTTTTATCTTCATACTCACTTGCGTTCTGACTCTGTGCTCTGACAAACCAGCAGTAAAATGCACTCAGTGGACTCCACTCAAAGAAGAGTCCTCTCAATGCATTTTACTGCTGGTTTGTGGGAGTACAGTGTCAGAATGGAAGTGAGTATGAAGATAAAACTTACATATTCGGATTCAGCACCATTTACACTATACAACTCTTACTCTAGTTCAGAGGGTGTTTCGGTGCTGACAGGTTCCCTTTAAGCCCTGGAAACAAGCAGTATATAATATGTTGGCAAAAATGAATCAAGCCAGCAGAGGAGGCAATATGGCCAATCACAATACATAAATGCCATTTGATGAAGTGACACAACCCCTTTAATACTAGCTTATGCTGCACAACATAGGCAAAAAGCTAAAGTGCCTCTTTAAAGAGGACCTTTCACCTCTCCTGACAGGCCTGTTTTAATAGCTTTATGTATTCCCCATGTAATAACTATTCTGGAACATCTATTCTTGTGTCTGTATGTTGTGCCATTCCTTTATTATTTCTACTAGAAGTTGTGAATGAATTGCTATTAGTCCTCAGTAAGGGTACAGTGTGGGTAGTAACCAGTTGGGGGTGTGTACCTGCACAGACTCACTCTATCCAATCATTGCTGCCATGTTCAGACTGTGCAGGTACACACCCCAACTGGTTACCTCCCCTCTGTACCCTTACTGCAGACAAATAGCAATTCATTCATAACTTCTAGTAGAAATAATAATAGAACGGCACTACATAGAGCCATAAGAATGGATGCTCCAGAATTGTTATTACATGGGGAGTACATGAATCTATTAAAACAGGCATGTCAGGAGCGGTGAAAGGTCCTCTTTAAACTTGCGCACCATTTTAGTTTCACTGCTGATTTTTTTTTTTTTCTTTTCAATTTAATTTTAATACGATAGTAATTGGAGCAGTCTCTCTTTATTAAAAAAAAAATGTAAACCTGAACCAAAAGTCTGCAATCAGTTTTCAAATTGTATTATATTATAGGATTTAGGAGGAATGTTTATAATGGTGTTTTAGGCTACTTTCATAATAGCGACAGGGGTGCTTCCGCTAGTACCTATCTGCGGCCTGAACTACACTCCGTCCCCATTCACTATAATTGGGGCGGGGCGGAGTCCTGGCCGCAGCATGGCAAACATGCTGAGAGGCGGCCGGACTAAAATTACAACAGGTCGTAATTTTAGTCCGGCCGCCTGTCGGCATGTTTTCCGTGCTGCGGCCAGGACTCCGGCCCGCCCCAATTATAGTGAATGGGGACAGAGCGTAGTTCTGGCCGCACAGATGCACTAAAAGCAGCATCCACCCGCGGGAACAGCCTGCCAGACAACCCTGCCGCTAGTGTGAAAGTAGCCTTAGATGTATAAAATATTATTTAAAAACCGATTTCAATTTTGTTGCATTACAGCAAACTTCATTTTTTTAGGAAGTGTGAATTGTGCATCTTTTTCCATAGAAGCTACATAAATACAACGCGAAGTGAGGAAAATGGCCCATTGTGTTAGGAACAAAGCTCTTCTTTATTGGCATTTCTAGGATATCAAGATAGGGAGGAAAGTGGGATAAATGTAAATATGGATGCAGTTACACGTCCAAGCACTGCGGAGTTAATAGCTGAATCTGCAGAACTTAAAGAATGAAATGGTGGGCGTCCCTTAACCATGACACAGCCACAAAAGCAAACACTATTTCTGTGCTGTATTGCTGAAAATCATGCCACCCAGATAATCAAAACCAAGCAACATGTGCTTTGTATGTCTTACACCTGCACATTACGGTTACAGTATAGTTTCTACACTGTATCAGAGCATGGATGTCATTCAGACAGGGCATTTTCTTTGTGTCAGCGATATGTTAATGACCTTTCTCTACAGAGGAGTCTGTGCAGGTGCTCAGTCCTGCTGTGACAGCCTAGCCCTTCTGTGTTTAGTACGTCCCATAGACTTTCAGCTGATGTCTGGAGTTGGTATGTTTACTGCAAAAAAAAAAAACACACCAAACAACGCAAGTTCAAAAAATGCAAACATCATTTAAAACACCACAGAAAACTTTTCTGGTGTAATAAAATAGCAAACTGTGTCTGTGACTTTATAAACAGTGAGACAAAATATTGTCACAAGTGGCATTTCTACATCGCCTTCGGCAACTTCTGAAAAGGGAGCTTGGTGAGGGTAGGGAGGGGGTGGGGACAGGCACATTTACCCTCATTTACACCAGTTTTCTGCTGTAAATGAAGACAGAACTGTACAGCATCTCCGAGCTACTGTAGATTTCTGTTTAGGTTCACGGACTGCCAGAGGAAGTGCCTCATCATAAATTAGGTGCATCCTCCAGTAGTGCAGGGGATATCCTAGATTGCAATAAAATGCCAATCTGTGATACATTTCACCCTTAGAGAGAATATATAGTGTGTCATTTAGATAAAATACTGATATGGTAACCTGCACTGTTTGTAGGGAATATCATGGATGTGACATAAAACTAAACTGCTTTTAAGAAATCTTATCCCCACGCTCCAAAATCATCTGCAGTGATTGACTTTCAGTGTAGATTTCCTTCTGCAACATGTCAATTTATTTTGTGGAGTTTCACTGCTTATTTCATCCTTTGCAACACACACTGTAAAATCCGTGACGAAATTCCTCTGCGGAAAATCCTGAGTGTATTTTTTTGTGGAATCTGTGGCATAAATCTGAGGCTGACCTCAGAATTCTGTTTTGTGTTTGTACTTTAAATGCCGCAGATTAGCCCATTTCAGTTAGGCTAATCCATAATCTTTCTTGATGTGGGAAAAAAGACAGCCATATGAGTTTTTCCATGGATTACAGGGCATAAAATCTGCCATGTGAACATACCCTGTGGCAGTGTTTTGAGCCAAAACCAGAAGTGAGTTCGAAGAGAATGAGAAATATAAAGGAAAGACTTACAGTTAGGCCACCTTCAGACGGCCGTATTATTGTGGGTCCGCAAAAATGCGGAACTGAAATACTATGGGTGCCACCCAGCGTGTGTTCCATAATTTGCAGAACACATGGCCGGAAGCCCCGTTCAAAATGCCTATTCTTGTCAGCTATTGCGGACAAGAATAGGACATGCTCTATAATTTCTTACGGAGCCGCGGCTCGGCAAAATCGCGAGCCGGCCAATTTTGCGGAATAGGTGCGAACCCGTTCACACGGTTGTGTGAACGGGCCCTTAGGTTCAGAAATATTTGGACAGTAACACAATTTTCATGATTTGAGCTCTGCACGACACCACATTGGGTTTAAAATGAAACAACTAAGATAAAATTAAAGTGTAGACTTTCAGGTTTAATTTAAAGTTTAGGAATTGCAAGCATTTTTCTTCAAAGCCTCCTCATTTCAGGGACTGAACAATTACTATACATAAAATATTCATTTTTAATACTTTGTAGAGAATCCTTTGACGGCAATGACTTCCTGAAGTCTGGAACCCATGGACATCACCAAACACTGGGTTTCCTCTTTTGATGCTTCGCCAAGCCTTTACTGCAGCCATCTTCAGTTGTTGCTTGTTTGGTAAATGCATGCTCGATAGGGATGAGATCTGGTGGTTGACTCAGCCATTGCAGAATATTCCACTTCTTTGCCTGTACATTGTCCTGTGAAGCGCCATACAATCAACCTTGCTGTATTGGGTTGAATCTGAGCAGAAAGTACATCCCTGTACACTTCAGAATTCATCCGGCTGCTTCTGTCCTGTGTCACAACATCAATAAACACTAGTGACCTATTGCCATTGGAACCCATGTATTCCCAAGCCATCACACTGCCTCCACCATGTTTTACAGAGGATGTGATGTGCTCTGGATCATAAGCCATTCCAAGCTGTCTCTATACTTTCTTCTTCCCATCATTCTGGTAGAGGTTGATCTTATTTTTAGTCTGTCCAAAGAATTCTGTTCCAGAACTGGGCTGGATCGGACTTGAATTGGACTGAGCTGCGCCTAGACCATGTGACTGATGAATGTGATATCACTTGCCTAGGAAGAGCGCTACAGCCTCTTCAAACAGCTGATCGGCGGGGGTGCCAGATGTTGGACCACACTGATCAGATATTGATGACCCATCCTTAGAATAGGTCATCATCAATATCGGAATCATGGAAAAACCCCTTTGAATAAACAATGTACATGTGCCATTTCTCTGCAGAAAAATGACATTTTCATTTGCCACAGAAAGTCCTACAAAATGTCAGAGCACAGAGGTTGCGTTTGGCATAGAGCTTTAAACAAGTTTTAATGCATTCCTTCGTACTCCATCTGTATTCTTTACACAAGGGAACGTTTGTGTTGAAAATGGAGACAAAGGGCTATAGATGTAGAGCTCTACATACAGATCCCACTCTCATTGTGACGTTTAGAAAAATATCTCAAGGAGAAGTGTTTGCTTGTATATACCACAGACTAGAAGGACTATAAAAAGGCATGTTTTATCACAGATGATATCATGGATGAAGAACTTTCATACATCAGGTCCTGCCAAAATTTCGGTATCAGAAAGAGCCACTGTTGTCATTGGGCTGTATATGATATGAAAACTCTGCTGAGCTGCAATACATTCCAACATTGGAGGACATGTTCTTTAATTTATGCTGTATACATTCTTTATTGACCTATCCCGTACTGTAATTCATCATGATTTCTATTTGATAGAAAGGTTTCTTATGCCAAGTTGTCAGCCCTAGGCCTCATGCACATGACAGTATTTTTGGTCCATGTCCTTTCCGCATTTTTTGTGGATCATACACGGCCTCATTCACTTCTATGGGTCCGCAAAAAAAAAATGGACAGCACTCAGATGTCATCTGTGTGTTTTCCACATCTGTATAGCCAGACCACAGATTATAGAACCCGTCCTATTGTTGTCTGTTTTGCGGACAAGAATAGGGTTTTTTACAGTGGGTCTGGAGAAATTGCAGGATTCACACAGTTGCATGCAGGAGGCCTTAAAGAGGTTTTCCAGGATGCTACAAGTGATGGTCTATAATTAGGATAGGCCAGGGCTGGCTAACCTGCAGCTCTCCAGCTATTGTAAAACCACAACTCCCACCGTGATCTGCTGTAGACTGATAGCTGTAGGCAGACTAGTTTTGCAACAGCTGGAGAGCCGCAGGTTGGCCATCCCTGAGATACAGTAGGCCATCAACGTCTGACGACCTGCATCCTCGGCAATCAGCTTTTTTAGTGTAGCTACACAGTTCCATCTATTGTGTACTGGACAGAGCTGGTTACTGCAGCGCTACTTCCATTCACCTCAAGGGGAGAAGCTCTGCAGTAACCAGCTCTGTCCAAAGCAGCGTTTGGATGACACAGACTTGCTTGTGAAATATCTGTCTTAGGGCAGCTAAGGTATGGTACATGGGTAGTCAAACGAGATCACACCTTCGCTGGTTACTAGAAATGAGAAAACTTCAAAGCTCAAGTATAGAGTCGGATCCACAGCCCAGCTCAATAAGGAAGCTAATGAGCACCTTAATCATAAGCTGGACAGGGAGCAAAATGGAAGGATTAACTCCATCAGTGCTGTAAGGAAGTTCACTGAGCACTAGTCCCAATACACACAGGGAGAGTGGACAGCAGGATAGTGCCGGACACAGGCCACCAGCCTAACAGTAGCCAGCTGTGACCCTTACCACATGCCATCTTACTGTGATTGTGACCTGGCACTACGCAGGCGGCAGCAAACTATAATAATTGATGTGTAGTCTTTTAACACGTTGAGTAGTTTAGGTGGCCATAGAACCCCTGGAAGCCTTGGGCCCAGGGTGGCCATCGAAACCGCCAATTTTATTATCTGCCACTGGTGCTAAGTTATCTGTGCCTCATCAGAGCATTGAATGGGCAGCAAGAGCCAGTACCATCTCTGCCTGCTGGAAGAGCGTGTGTGATAATCATCCCCTCTATATTCTCCCAACTAAGCTAAGAGACCAGAATTATGAAGTCAGGAATACTGAAGAGTAATCCTCTTCATTATCACTGCCCCCCACCCCTCTCAACCGTTGTGCCTAGAATGTATGGGTTCCTAGGAGAATCCAGCCCTGCCCCCAAACAGTCCACAGAACCCACGTCCACCACTCCAAGAAGCTTTCACATACTTTTCACTTTTTATTACCTGACAGTACTAGCTATCTACCAAGAAAAACTATGAACTCTGTTCAGTGTGTGGTTTCCACTTCTTGTTTCTATATATGATCAGCAAATGGAGTAAAGTGGTTGTTCACACAAACTCACATTGCACCCATATTTTAAACCATTTTAAAAAATGTTATGTCTGTAACACACTAGTGGATAGATTATGCAAGATAATAAAGTCCTAAATTAGCCCTTACCTATATAGTAAGATAGTATAGCAAACCTACAGTCATCCTTATTACAAGAGCTTCTGTAGGAGTGCATTACCCTAAATAGGAAACTTACTCATGTTATGTTCACACACAGCTGTTGATGTCCAGTCAAAATCACACTCGAAAAAAAGCATGTTAAATTTATTCTGTTATTCTGTGGTCAGTACAACTATGGAGATACCAAAAGTGTAGGGGTAAATGGCAGTGCTGAGTGAAAAGTACTGAGTTCTTCCATTATGGAAGTGCACACTAGAATGCTGGAGACATAGGGAGTGGTGAGTGAAGCTCTGCTAGAACTCGCTGTACTCCCTGCTCCCTGGTTTTCTCTGGGCCCATGCTGCATGGGTTTGAATGTATACAATGTCAGGACATAGTGTGCATACTATAACCTGAAACTGCGATGGCAGGGCAGCGTGGGTCCGGAGAAGACCAGGGAGCGGTAAGTGAAGCTCTGCTAGAACTCGCTGTACTCCCTGCTCCCTGGTTTTCTCTGGGCCCACGCTGCATAGGTCTGAATGTATACAATCGTAGTTTGCAGGCGTCGTTTCGCTATAGGAAACAGAAAAGGCGTACCATAGGGTAGTATAGTCGATACTCAGAAATAAAACGATACTCCAATTGGAGGCTCACCTTGACAGGTTGTGCAAAACGTAGGCACAACACTAGTATAGGCACTTTGAAGAACAATGGTGTCTTCCAGAATCGGTTGGTGATGCAGCCAAGGGATATGGGCCACGTAAGGATGCCTGGAGCCCTCCAACAGTGGCGAAGAATAAGGAAACACGAAACAGAAGAATCCCGCTGCGCAAAGGAACCAGCCAATGGTAGTTAGGTCCAAATATGGTTCTTTATTAGCATGTACAACGCGTTTCAGGGGTTCAAGACCCCCTTCATCAGGTACAGAAAGATGCTGTCATGATCTTTCTGTACCTGATGAAGGGGGTCTTGAACCCCTGAAACGCGTTGTACATGCTAATAAAGAACCGTATTTGGACCTAACTACCATCGGCTGGTTCCTTTGCGCCGCGGGAATCTTCTGTTTCGTGTTTCCTGAATGTATACAATGTCAGGACAAAGTGTGCATACTATAACCTGAAACTGTGCGATGGCAGGGCAACATACAGCGTGGGTCCGGAGAAGACCAGGGAGCGGTGAGTGCAGAAAGAGCATCCAGATGTGCAGAGTGGCGGCGGCGTCCGAAGCATAAGAGGTAAGTTCATTTAGTTATTTTTTTGTCTAATATAGGGGTCTGATATGGGGATCTGATCTGAGGTCTGATGAAAAATATTTCTTTTTCTGATTTTCCTCCTCTAAAACCTAGGTGTGTCTTTTCATCAGGTGCGTCTTATAAAGTGAAGACATGGTAGTTGTTGTTAAAAAAAAGGCAGTAGCAAAAAAGACCTCCATTTATTATCTGGAGCTGACATTTTAAACCACAAAAAAAAAAGAAAAATGCAAAAAAACTTCAGCAAAAACCTATGTGTGAAAACCAATCTCATGGCTGGTTTTACCATGGAATTTTGGAGCGGACAACCTTGTCGAAATCCCGCAGGTAGCTGTGTCCTTCCTGCCTCCCTTCTAATCGCAGCCATGGCTTTAAGCCACCACCCTGTGATCCTCAGTGCTGCCTTCCATTAAAATGAATAGGAGGCATAAACCACGCAGCCTCTAGCTTACAAACTAAAACCCCATCCAAAATAATTTCTACAATATGAAAACAAACAATTCCCCTCAACAACCAATCAACACCATACTTTTTAAGGGACTGGAACAAGTTAAATTCTCATCTCTACAATCATCATCCATATTACGCAATCCTAAACCTATCTCACGCTGCATTAAGATTCAAGAACATTCCTAGAAAATTCTCACTAGATGGTACCTCACCCCTGAGAGAATGAAAGAAGTAAGATACATTGAGTGATAATTGCTGGAGATGTGAGACGGCTGAGGGAACTGTCCTGCATACATGGTGGGACTGTGAGCACCTGGAGCCTTTTTGGCAGTGGTTCTTCAAGACAATAGATAAGATATGTGGCACCCATCTATCATTTAAACCAGAGATAGCTCTACTTTCCCTTTTTCCACCAAATATTACCAAGAATCCAACACGCCTAATAAACAATATGCTGGCAGCAGCCCATTGACTTTAAACTGGAAATCACACAACGTCCCCTCCTTTTTACATTGGTTAAACCAAACAGACCAGTTAGCAAGAATAGAGGAGATACTGCACTGGGAATCATGTCCCTTCCAGGTACAGTGCCTTGTGAAAGTATTCGGCCCCCTGGAACTTTTCAACCTTCTGCCACATTTCAGGCTTCAAACAAAAAAATATAACATTTTAAATTTTTGGTGAAGAATCAACAACAAGTGGGTCACAACTGTGAAGTGGAACGAAATTTATTGGATCATTTAAACTTTTTTTATAATAATAAAACTGAAAAGTGGGGTGTGCAAAATTATTCGGCCCCCTTGCATTAATACTTTGTTGCGCCACCTTTTGCTGCGATTACAGCTGCAAGTCGCTTGGGGTATGTCTCTATTAGTTTTGCACATCTAGAGACTGAAATTCTTGCCCTTTCTTCCTTGCAAAACAGCTCGAGCTCTTTGAGGTTGGATGGAGAGCGTTTGTGAACAGCAGTTTTCAGCTCTTTCCACATATTCTCAATTGGATTCAGGTCTGGACTTTGACTTGGCCATTCTAAGACCTGGATACGTTTATTTTTTAACCATTCCATTGTAGATTTATGTTTAGGATCATTGTCTTGTTGGAAGATAAATCTCCGTCCTAGTCTCAGGTCTTTTGCAGACTCCAACAGGTTTTCATCCAGAATGGTGGCAAAAGGTTGAAAAGTTCCAGGGGGCTGAATACTTTCGCAAGGCACTGTATTTACACAGGTAGAGCAAGCTTGGTCCTTACACAGGGCTAGACTCTATAACTTATGTATCCCACCTGGACCTACCATGTTTCCCCCGAAAATAAGAAAGGGTCTTATTTCTTTTTTTCTCCGGAAAAAGGGTTAGGGCTTATTATGGGGTTAGGTCTTATTTTTGCCCCCTCTGAATATATACTGGTATGTCATTTTTTTTTTTGCCCCGGCCCCTGTGCACACACAGACAAAAAATATGCTTACCTACACTCCTCTCCGGACTTCTTCTTCTCTCCCAATCCTGTCATCCAGCGTGTGCTGTGTCATCCCGTCAACCAGTGTGATCACGCGAGACGCCGGATAGGGTATGGGTATAGAAGTGTGTATAGGTAACTAACTGCGCAAAGCTGCATACTATAGTACGCAGCATTGCGCAGGTAGCATCACCAGCACAGAGACCCTGACTGGCCACTAAAATCACTTGCGGGGCTCCAACACCAAACCACCCCCCGCCCGGGCTCAGACCGTAACCCTATTCTCAGTGTATCCTCAATGTACCTAGGGCTTATTTTTGGACTAGGGCTTATATTTTAAGCCTACTCCAAAAATAGGGCAAAATAGCACTAGGGCTTATTCTCGGGGAAACGGGGGTATATAACTGAGTTCAGTATGGACCTATACGTTCTTGAATATTTTGATTCTCATGTCTTTTCACTGTATAATATTGGCATTTGCTGTCCCTAAGTCATGTACAATACACTGACACAAAGAACAGCAGATCCCCTCCCTTCCTTTCGTCCTCTCCCTTTCCCTTTTTTATATTTTTTCCTTAAACGCTCATCTCCTATGTTATTAGTAATTATACTGTTCAAGAATGCAATAGCTTCCAGTGGTGATGAACCTCAATGAGTAACCTTCTCAGGATGCCTACTCTACTTGTCTGATCATTGGAATAAGTTTCTGTTCTTGGTTTTAAAACAAATATTTGAAAAGAAAAGAACTTTCAGTGTGGGCTCCGGTCTCTGCCGCGGCCATTGATTGGCGACGACAATGTCAAACCGGATGTTGACTTTAAAGGAGCCCACAGGAGCATCGCAGGCCTTGAGGAGGAGTGGGGACCAAGCACCGGGAAGCGGTCAAGACATCTTTGCTTTACTGGTCCAGCCAAGTGTGTGTGTGTGTGTGTGTGTGGGGATGGGGGGGGGGGGGGTTGGCAAAAATCTGCCCCCCCATTCTTGCCCAACCCCTTTAAGGGTTTAAACAGTCGAGTAAAACTTGCTCCTAGTTGGTGCATCCTTTTATTAATGACTTTGTGGATGGGATAGACGGTAAAGTGTCACTTTTTGCTGAGGATACAAAACTTTGTAGGACAAGTAAAATTCAACTTGACTGAATAATACAGAAAGACCTTGATAAGCTGGCAGCCTGGGCAAGAACACAGCAGATGAATATTAATGCTGGTAAAGTAATACACCAAGGCTGCAGCAATAATACCCCTAGTTATACAATAAATGCAATACACCTGGGGATAACAAGAGAGATGTGCTGTTATATCAGTCACAAGTAGGAGAAAAAGGGGATATTTATCAAACTAGTGTAAAGGAAAACTGTCTTTGTTGCCCATAGCAACCAGTCAGATTCCTTCTTTCATTTTCCAAAGGAGCTCTGAAAAATGAAAGGTAGAATCTGATTGGTTGCTATGGGCAACTAAGACAGTTTTCCTTTACACCAGTTTTGATAAATCTCCCCCATCATGTGTATCAGAAGATATTGCATTTAGTTTTGGGCTCCACTTTCTAAATATATATATATATATATATATATATATATATATAGAAGAGCTGGAGAGGGTTATATGGCAGTGACTGTATTAGATGGCGCATATCACCATAAAAATTCATTATAAAACCAAGAACCATGCCTTGTAGGGCTAGTTCAGTTGACTGCAATGATACCCTTTACTTAGTGATCCAAGGTGTCCTCACCATACTGAGGATAGTAGTACAGTTGAATTTGGGAGGTTTTCCCAGGCCTATAGACTTCAATAAACACATTAAAATCAATGGATACATGTGCAGTCCGTGGAGAGCACAGGCAGCACTTGTCCATCATTCAGTGACAAGTCTGAGGGAGATTCTGGGTTACATATAGTGAGCACATCTTTGTGCCTCTGACATTTAGTGAAGTGTACTGAGATTCACTTTAAAGAGGACTTCTAACCTCTCCAGACATGTTGGTTGTACTAAACACTTGCATTCCCCATGTATTCTTATGGCTCTGTTGTGCCGTTCCTTTATTATTCCTGCTAGAAGTTATGAATGAATCCTCAGCAGCTTGCAGTAAAGGTACAGATATGTGTTGCCAGTTAGGGGTTTGTCCCTGCACAGTCTGACACCAGCAGCACTGATTGGGCAGAGTCAGACACACCCACTAAAGGTAACACCCAGAAGTACCATTCCTGCAGACTGATGGCGATTTATTTATAAACTTCTAGCAGAAATAATACAGGAATGGTACAACATAGAGGCATAAAAATAGAAGCTCCAGAATTGTTATTACATGGGGAATGCATGTAGTTACTAAAACTGACAGAGAGGTGACAGGGACTTTTAGATAACAGGTCAGGAATTTAAGAAGTGTCATGTTTCTATTGCTGTGCAGGTATTAGAGGCAAGGCTGTCACATACATTTTTTTAACCCCTTGGCACAGTAAGCAATTTCCATATTTCCGCTTTCATTTTTTTCCAACCCATCTTCCATAAGCCAGCTGACATTTCCCTCACACCTGGACAGTTATGCGACCAGACTGCTCCCTAGTGTTGAGGGCCGTAGGCCCCATTTACACTTCGACGGTGGGACAGCCGTGCCCTTGTTGCAGAGCTCAAACTGTAGGTCTGCAAAACATGGACCTATTGACTTCAATGGGTCCTCAATCCACAAGATGCCATGAAAGATAGGATATGTTCTATATTTTGCAGTGTTGAGGCACAGACCTGGAAGCACACAGAAGATTTCATCCTTATCAGGTCAGGTGCTCCACTCCGCATCTGGCATAGGGTCTAGCATCTAACCAAAATAGCCCTGTGTCTTAGTAACCCTGAACCAGTACATACTTGAGACGTGGAGTGCACTCGTTCACCTTTTCAACTGGCATTGGGCACAATTGTTTTTAGGCTTTTTTTATTGCATACTTAATATGTACATGTTAGGGTACAGCTACGTGGTGACACTGATCACGCAACAGCTGTCGCAGCCAGGATAACTGGCTGGATTTCTTGCAACAGGAGCAGCAATCTGGGTGTGTCACTGTGTAGCCATACCTTTAAGTTAGTTATCTCAATTCTCCTTCTCCCATCTCTGTATGATTGGAAAAGTGAGGAACCTAAAATGTCTCTGTGGCAAAACTCTGCACACAAGATATGGCTGAAAGAAACCATCATTGCGGTCTGGGCCAAATGGAGAAGAAGACAGAGAACTTCTACTTCAAAGAAGACATTACTGGATGCGGTCACCTACTTATGCTAGTTTAACCTTCTGACAATTTGGACCAACCTACAACATCGTGCCACTTTAAAGAAGTGTCCTCATCTGGAACATTATAGGGGTATTCCGGTTATATGAAGTTATCCCCTATTCACAGGATACGGGATAACTATTAGATTGGTGGAGGTCCTACCACTGGGACCCCCACCGATCACGAGAACGGGGATAACATCTTAAAACCAGAATAACCCTTTAATGGCCTATTCATAGGATATTCCATATATACCTGATAGGTGTGGGTTCCACCGCTGGGACCTGCTCATGTCTCAATTACAGGACCTAGCTGTGCTGTGCATATGCGTCATCCTCTCCATTTACTGCTGTGGGATTTCCGAAAATAGCTGAATCAATGTGCTCAACAATTTTCAGAAGTCCCATGGCAGGTAATGGACAGCAAGCCGCACATGGGTGGCCACCCCTCCATTCATCCTTCAGGGCCCTTCTCTTGACATAGGAGCAGGTTTCAGAGGTGGGACAAGCACTTTTCAGACATTTATACCATATCCTATCAATATATAATAAATGCCCGAGATGGGAATACCCCTTTAAGATCCCATCCACCATTGCCAAAGGGGTTAATGAAAGGGTAGTTGTCACAATGGATAAGATAGGGTCAATGTTGTCAAATCATGGTGGATTGAAATGGGTTCTCTTAAGAGACAAAAAGTTGGTTGGGTGAATTTAATGCACAGGGTGGCACTACCCTAAGGTGGTCGTCATATGATTAAGAGTAAATGCCCCCTAGTCTCGCTGGATCTGGCGACAGACATCTAATTTGTACAGTGGTTTACAGGCTGCTACAGGGTCTCAGAGCAGCGGAGGCTCCATGTGACACGCCTAATGACAGCGGCTTCGCATTCTGCTGAATTAGGGCCTGGCAGGCCTCCGTCACAGCT